>JAAAIY010000028.1:0-143918 GCA_016098105.1 Actinomortierella wolfii
GTCGAGGAGAGTCGTTGAGTCGTCGCGAAGACGATCGTGAAGATTACCATGACCGCCGAGGAGGAGGAAGCGATCGTAGACACCGACGTAGTGGTGATGGGGGTCGGTCGCAATCTCCATCGAGGCGCCAGCATCATCATCAAGAGGAATATGATCATGATCGGCAATCATCACGCTCTCGTTCTCGTGATTACCATCATCATCATCATGGCTCATCGTCGTCGTCTCGTGACAGAAGCCGGGGTCGCCACCGTTCGCGATCTCCTGCAAATAACAATCTTTCTACAGCCACAGCCACAGCCACCACCACTACTACTTCATCGTCTTCACGATCAAGTAGACACCGGGATTATTCTTCTCAAGGACGCGATCGGGACCGAGAACGCGACAGAGACCGAGACCGAGATCGAGAACGGGATCGGGATCGGGAACGTGATCGAGATCGAGATCGAGGCCGGGATCGTGATCGCGACTCGGACCGTCGGCGCCGCGACTATGACCGGGGTAGTCAGGATCGTGAACGAAGCGAGCGTGGTCGAGACCGGGATCGACGAGGAGGATCAGGATCAGGATCAGTGTCAAGAGATGATGGCGAGTATTATGGAAAGTTGAAGAATGAACCGGCCGAGGTGGCGCCAGTGCAGGACGAGGAGGATTTGTTCAAGACTGGATTGATTAGTAGCAGTGCTCGAGAGCGGGAGCGGCGCGAAAGAGAACGGGCTCGTCGGTTTGCAAGTGGAAATTGATATGCTTGTACGCGAAAAATGTAGTCTTTCTCATTCTTTTTATTATATATATGTTTTCTTTTTTTTCCCCTCGTTCAATAAAACATGGCTATTGTTCTCGCTATGAAATTCATGTGTTCCATGATATGCCCAAAATACGAAATCGGAGACTAGGTGAAAGAATCAAGCCTCATGAGTGGAGAGATACAGGTGTGCCGCAAGAATCACCTTTTCACTTTGCCATGCCATGCCATACCGAGTCTACTATCACTCAAGGGCAATGTATTCTAATCCAGCAACATCGTGAGCCAGCCAGTCGATTCAAGTATTCTTCAAGCATTTGTGGTGGTTGAAAAACTATATATTAAAAGAAAAAACGTCTAGAAAATAGAGGAAGAAGAAAAATTATCTTTCCTACACTACATCATGGCGTTCCAATTGGATGAGTGGAAATCCTCCTGTACGCCACTGAGTTCCAAGTTATGGTTTGGTATCAAAGTTTGCGGCGCTCGACGCGCCTGTTGTTGTGGTTGTACACCCGACGATGCGTTCTTATTGGCACCGCTCGTTGTTGCCAACGTCTGATCCAACAACGCCTGAACTTGATCAGCCTCTGAAAGTTCATCCAATGGGTCAACGGGTTCGAGTTTAAGCGGCAGGAAGAATCCTGACTGGGACGTATCAACAAAGCCGTCATTAGGAACATAAAGACTCGAGTTGAAAAGCGAATCAGCTGTAGTTGTAACCGCTGACGTTGTTGTTTGTGTCCCCGTGGCCACGGTCGAGGTGATGGGTGTTGTGGTTTGAGAACCAGAGCTATTAGTGGTAGAGGTACCAGTTGTGGTTGTCTGATGAATGGCAAATTTCTGATCCTGGCTCAAATCCAACATTTCGCGACTGATGCTCTGTGGGTCTGTCAAAAAGCTACTAAGCGTTCCTCCTCCTCCACCACCTCCGCCACCGCCATTACCACTTGAAGTATCATTCCAAAATGAAGTTTGGAATCCTTCCTCCAGGGTCAAAGGTTGGCTCAACTGATTCATCAATTGTTGCTGTTGCTGCGGTGAGAGCATTTGCAGTCCTTGATCTGGCTGTTGTTGCTGTTGATTTTGCATTGCCGTCTGCTGCTGCTGTTGGAGGAGGAGCTGTTGCTGAAGTTGTTGTTGTTGCGGAGACAGCTGCTGCAAAAACTGCGAGGGTTGAGAAGCTTGTTGTTGCTGTTGTTGCTGTAGCAGCTGTTGCTGGTGTTGCAGGAGCAACTGCCGCTGGAGTAACTGCTGCTGTAGGGAAGGCTGAGACTGGTGTTGTTGTTGGAAGAGCTGTTGCTGCAAATTGACAATCGACTGTTGCTGCTGCAGCAGTTGTGCCTGTTGCGTCGACGATACCTGCAACGGTGTAGCTTGAGGTGGCAATGCAGTAGGCTGCTGGCGGAGGTTCGTTACCTTGGGTGACATAAACAATGATTGCTGCTGCTGCTGCTGTTGTTGTAAAGATGACTGCGAAAGCTGTCCTAGCGTTGATGCCGCCGGTGACGATGACGATTGTGAGATAGTATTTGGATTATACATCGAACCCAGTAGTGTCGTTGCCGAAGCAGAAACTGGCTGCTGGAGATCACTTGACATAGCCTGCTGGCTCAGGATAGCATTTGTCGTCTGGAACTGTTTCAAGCTTTCCATCACTTGTGCTCCACCAAAAGGTCCAACAAACTGAGAAATCTTTTGCAGCTTTCCAGGATTATAGTATCCTTGCTCACTTCCTCCACCGTTACCGTTATCCTGGTTATGACTTCCACTCACGCCCGACGAAGATGACGCGATGGAGTTCTGACGATGTGAATGGTGGTGGCTGCCAAACCTCGAAGGTCCTTCATGCGCGTGCTGGCTGTGTCGTTTCCTCAGCAATGATGACGAATCCCGTGATGTAGAATTAACTGAAGATTGTGAAACGCCAGCTGCAAATGCTCCTCCAGTTGTTGAAGAACTCGATGGATTGGATGCGAGCGATGAAGCGCGTACCTTGGCGCGCTCCTCACGACCAATCTTGACCAACCGACTGAGATTCTTCGGCGGATGGCTAGATTTGGAGGATATGGAAGATCCGTCGCCACCTGTACCACTAGTTCGGCAACGCATTCTGGACCGCTTGGCCAACGCAAGATTCTTAATGGCACCTGCACAGACGTGTACGGTTGACTGGCTGAGTCCCTTCACTGTGTGCATAAACTCGTCGAAAAATGACAGCACACAGTTAATTGTCTCCTCATCGCAACTTGTTCGTGGCGACGAATAAAACTCACGGAAGAAACGTAGGATATAGTCAAATCCTGCCTGCGATTGCTCCTGAATCTTGGCATCTGCTGATTTCATGTACATTACGTGGATCCGCATCGCGATCAGCATTGAGTTCTCGCCCACGCTCGTCAGCTCAAATGCCTTGTAATAGGTTTGTGCCAATACTTTGGCAATGTCTGTAATCTTGTTAGCCGCTTTGATGCAAATATCCTGCGAACGATACGGTGATCGTTTGGGGTTGTCCGTCTTAAGATATGGTTTGTGAAGTAAGATCAGTGCTGACTCGTACATCATTTGGTTGATACCTGATATAATATAATAAGAAAATGAATGTAGAAAAGCGAAATGATTAAATGTCGGGAATAAATACCGTAAAGGAATAGAAAACTGCGTTTAGATCAATTCCATCCAAAGAGAAACGAAAAGAAGTCAAGAAGGCGTACCTGCACGAGCGTTTTGCATGACTTTCTCATCATTGTGCTTAATGTCGAATCGGAAGCGCAAAACAGCAGGGAGCTGCAGCTGCCATTGGATCAACTGCTGCTCATAGTTTTTGGGTAAACTTCCTGGTACCATCTCTTGCACTTCAGTGGCGTTGAAGACATAGCGCTTGATATTTCGGTAGATCCTCCAGAGTTTGCAAGTGTGAATTAAGAACAGGAGGCACGTGCTCTCATATTCGCTCTCGCCTTCCTTGGGGAGCAGCATAGGGACATCGATTTCATTGTCGTCTATTATTGGCCGTCTTCCTGTCACGCTAGCAATGGAACTGTCGGCTCCATACACACACCAAAAGACTCGTTTGCGAGACTCTTGAATTTCCTTGTCTTGGATCCACCGGTCGCACTTGCGATGAAGTCCCAAATCGGTCGCCATCAAAATGGCTTGTTGCATGTAAATATGTCCAAGTCCAGAAATCCTCGGGTATCGCGACAACATGATTAGTCCTTGTACTGTTGACAGTCGTGGAATACCGATACAATAGTCAAGCACCATTCTTGCTCTCTCAAAAAACGGCGTGGCTAGTGTCTTTGGATCTCCCGGTATTGTAAAACATGATGGGTGGAGGCAGTCACCAGTCAATGCTGCTGCCATGAAAACACTATTGAGTAAAAAGATGCTCTGTGCTTGAAATCGGTCCTCCAGTGCTTGTAGCAGTATCGTCTTTTGGATCATTGGCAGGAAAGGATAGTAATGCTAAAAAAAAAGAGCAGGGCATTCAGCAACTTGTCAGTCTTCATTCATCTTCCTTTGTCTATTTGTACCGAGATCTGCGCCTTGGCGGCTTGCTTTTGCTTCTTACCGAGTAATATATGTCAAAGAGTTGGTCTATGACTTCTACTGGAGGTACGACCAATGCTTCTGGGGGAATCTCAATGTCGTGTACATCGTGAACATCAAACGAAATTTCTTCGTCCCAAAAATGATTTTGATCGGTCGATGTGAAGAGCATGGAGCCCTTGCCAAAATAGACCGAAGCATCAAACAATCGTAGCTTGTCCATTGTCTCTGCCAAGCCTTCCAGTTCCTCTTCCTCCTCTCCTCCTTCGCTGCCATCAATGTGTGGATCCAGTGTTGATGAGATGGAAGGCGTGATCGAAGATGTCGGAGACTGAAGCAACTTTGACGCCTATCATGGATTGAGCAGTGCAAGAATGAAAAAAGATGATATGGTGAGTATGGAATGTACAATGGAATGTATGCAACTACCTATCGGCTTGGAAACAGGTAACCTAAATCCATAAAAGTAAAACCTGGGGGAATCATAATTTTTAGACTTTACAACTTTGAATGTTTTCTTTCCCACATACCGCGAGCGACGATCCAGCTTCAACAGATTCTTCCTTCAGCCCTCGGGGATTAATCGTTTCAAAAAGTGGTTGTGTGAGGACAGAAGGCGACATGGACATGCCTGGTGATAGCAACGGAGTCATAGCTGTCTCATCCGCCTGTTCGCGTTTGGTATGAGTATGAAATATTCGGGGATACGAGGTATGAAAAAAACGAAATGAAGAGTGGCGAGTGAGTCGATCATTTTCTTAGTAAAGTTCATATATCCCAGACACAACGATCATTCCCTGATTAAAATAGTATCGAGCCACTTACGAGTGTTGGCGTGTGTTCCCATTCGAGATAGGATTTTGGTTTGTCCTGTGGTGTATTAATGTCCGACCAACCATCGTCGGTATGACTGTCCACAGTCATGCCCGAGGACGATGAAGCGCCATGCTGGTGTCCCTGTTGCTGCCCCTGCAATGGTGGCTGAAGGTGAAGATGAGCGGGTACTGACTTGAGATCTTTGCCCTTGGCTTTGGCGTCCGTTCCTTCTCCTGATGGCATGACTTTGCTGAGAAGTGACTCCATCTGGCTCAGGCGTTCTGAATAAGTTGACTCAATAGTCTCAAGACGAGCCTCGAGAACTTCGACTTCTGGGTGTGGGCGCTTTCGTTTGGATGCGGGGCTCTTGCCCAAGAGGAAAGTACATTCCATCAATCCTGCATAGAGACAGGGTCCGCAGGTGGGTCGTCCTTGGTCACATTTAGTCTGTTTACATTTCAACAAATGACAATAGTAAAAAAGAAGGAGAAAGAGAGAGAGAATCGTATTGGTGGTAAGAACACAATGGACATATAGGAATATTGTTTCTGGGAAGGAAGAAACCAGGAAGCTGGAGAAACTATTATAAAAAGGGAGGGCGGAGGGGTGGGATCATCACACAATTTTTCGCGGCAAAAAAGGAAAGGTTGTCATTGGTTCACACGGCCATTAAATGATGAACTCTGCTGAGATCTGCTCTCTTCTGCCTACTTGGGCGCTTGCTAATGTGCTTATTGACAAGCAACCCTGCGAACCCCAACACCAAACGTTTCAGACATAGCGCTGGTGTCTTAATCGAAGACAAGACAAACGGGACAACTCATTTCGACTAATATGAATTTGATGTGCGTCTGTGTCCAACTTTTTTTTTTGGATTTTGTTCTCCAACAATTAACAAGGTGAACTGAGTCTGCTTTGTGGGACAAACAGGGCATGGCATGGTATTGCAAGGCAAGGTATGGCAAGGCAAGGTATGGCACAGCAATCCTCGGCAAAATAAAAAAGACGCCCACAGATCCAACGAACAAGATGAGGGCAAGAAGAGAGGGGAACGTAACATCAATTGGGCTGAATAGGTCTCATCATACCTTACGCCGACGGCATTGATCGCATCCCAGCACGACGGCGGCACGCTTTTTCTTGGGTTTGACAACTGATGCCATGATAGTATTGGTGAAGGGCTGACAGAGATGTCGATTGAGTTGTCTGGACGATGTAGAAGATAAAGCAAGCGAGAAATGCTAAAGGATCGAGACAGTGGGATGGATAGCAAGAGGGATTGCGAGGAGGGGAGTGGGGTGTGTAGTGGGAATCACACACACGCACACACACAAATAAGAGCGAGGAGAACACAAAAAAGCGCAGCCGCTAACCTAACAGCAGATGTTCATGAGAAAGAGGAATGTGTTTCTGCGCACATGCAACAATGAGTGGATGCAAGTTGTATGAGCTGAGGTAGAGGGTAGTGGTGGATCTTGTCCTCAACGGAGCAAGAAAAGAGAAAGAGGAGGATGCAGGGAAAGGGGGGGGGGAAGGGACAGTGGGGCGTGAAAAGTGAAAGGGAGGGGAGGAGGAAGGGAACCCAGGAGCAGCAGCGTCCTTGTTGTTGTATGCCAAGAAAGGGCGTGTGCTGATTGCGGGGATTAGAGTAGATGGTGGTGGCGAAGGGAGGCGATGGAGAAGAGGTATGGAAGACAAAGTACAGGACAAGTGATCGCTTCGAGGAGGAAATGGGATGGGGAATATGTCAAGGGAATTATGACAATGAAAATAAAAAAGAGGGTGTGCAAGGGAGTGGGTGGTTGTGGGTAGTGCGTGTGTTTGTTGCGAATGAGCAACCAGATGCTGAGAGCAGGGGGAGAGGAAGGAGGAAGAGCTTATTGTCGAGGTGTCGATAACCTGCCTCGCCTACAAGGGAAGCAAGTCACTTCCCCTAGCTCCAAAAGGCCGTTGAACAAGAGAAGAAAGAGAGAAGAGACCTTGTCTCGGACTCTCTATCCCAACCACCCCCCCTCTCCACTCTCCACCACCTCCTCAAGCTTGCTGTCTTTCTCTTTGCACTCGCAAACTCTCCTTCTCTTTCACGCCTTCCTCTCTTCTACGGCGCTACTCTACCATCGTCTATTCATTTCTCTCCATTTCACTCCAATTTCACGTTGCTTTCGTTATACACTCCATCTCTCCATGGCAGTCGACCGCATCGAATCCATAGCAGCCTCTCGACCGCATTGACTCCGCCTGCAACCCCACTCTCCCTTCTGCTATCTCAACAGGATCCCTCTCCTCCACTTCCGCCCTTTCCACTACCGCCACCCCTATTGCGGCCCCCCTCTACTTGGCCCACTGCTTCTGCTACCTTATAAAGATTCCTTGAATCGACCTCTATTTCTCTTCTTTACTTTTTTATATATCGCGACGCAGTTGGCATTTACGCAGCTGCCTCGTCTTCCATCCTGCAAGGCCACACTTTCATCTTTTTTTCTTATATCTTAGTTTTCGTGCTCTTCCTATCTTTGTAAACCGCGCGCCGTCGACCTTGCATCCGCTCTCTTGTATTCGCACTCCCCAGTAGTTCCTTACACTGTCTCTCCCTTTTCTCTACCTCCACACTATCCAAATCCCCCGGTGTCTTGGGTTCGCGAAACAACAAGGGTGGGCCAAACAAATCGACCAGGTTTCGAGCTACCTGCCACCCATCTTTACGCTCACACCTCCCAGACACCTTCCTTCTCTCACCGCTAACTTTTCCTCAAGAGTACAGTTATCCACCATTTCGAAACCACCGACATTTGCGTTTGGCGTGATGGATGAGGATGAAGGCTATTATTACACTGGCCAGACTCCCTTCCGCAAGCCCAACGAGTCCAAGCTCCACTTCCATGCGCGTCGCCTGGTCGCCATCCAGACGCTCGCGCGCCTTGAATACCAGGTCGAGGAGGCCGAATCCAAGTTCAACCGAGCTTTGGGCCCTCTCGAACTCACATTTGTTGGTCTAGGTAAAACATCCACACCAATCTCTTTTGTTTCTTGTACCTATCTCCTTCCTTCTCTACCTATTCTTTACACTTTCAATCGAGAGGTACATGTTGTGTTTTTTGGCTCTTCTCTGTTTGTTCGTGATCTCCTTTATTTTTTGTTGCTTGGTTGGGTCCTCGCATATTCATTCAAATCATGCACAATCTCCATTCGTCTGGCTCTCGTTGTCCCCCCTCTCCTATCTCCTCACAGCATTCATTTTACAGCCTGAGTTGTTACTTGACGACATCTCGACAGGAGGATGTGGACTTCCTATTCTCTTTCCCTTCCTCGTTGGATGATTGCATACTGAGCATCGATCCACCATCGTACACCATGTGTCATCAATGGCATTTGCTCTCTTTCACAATTTTAAACATCCTGGATGCTTATCCTGAATTGTGTTCAACTTCACCTGCACAAGGAAGCAAAGGAGCGCAACACCTTGGTCACAAAGAGAAAAATACCCGCACACAAACTGTTCAAACAAATCACCCTCGGCAACACTTTGGCAATGGTTGCTACGGGTATTCAGTGACAGAGGGTTATTGGTCAGGGTTCGGGTGCAGCTTCACCCAATCGTTTTCTGGAAAGTTCAACAGAGACATGACCAAGCGGGCCAGCAACAGTATTTGTTTTCGTTGTTTCTTTCACTGGTGAGCTGGTGACACTGTATATGTGGAAGAGATAAATGAGCGAGATACCTTGCCAATCATTCAGCATTGCAAAAGACGTTCAATGCCGCATGACTATCTTCCGTGAAAAAAGATGATATGTATATATATACTTCTTTTCTTTTTTTTATTTGTGTGTGCATTGTACATGTTCGCGAGAAAAAAAGAGTGATCTGGTCCATTTCTACCTATACCTTCCATTGCCATTCCATTGGTGGGCGTCTCTTGATCTATGCAGGTCGGCTGTATATACTAATGCGTCAGTCCCTGCAAAAAAGAAAAATCATCGTGATTCTAGTCTGTTCAACGATATTATTTCTCCGTTCGCTGATCCTTCCCCCCGGAATAATTTGTTAGGAACTCTAATTTCATTTTTGGGCAGAGTTGACCAATACAATGAAAGAATGCCAAGCAAGGCACGAGCGAGGCATCGTTGTCTGCACAACAACACTTGGCTCTATCTGGGCTGGCTGTAAAAGCAAAGAAAGGGAGGGGTTGGTACCCGTTTCTGTCAATCTCTTCCTGTTTGCTTGAGAGCACATTCTACTGTTGTACACAGAAGATGTATTCCAACACACCTGATCACAGCGTTTGCTCTTTCGTTGTCATCGATTCTTTGTTTGTCTCTTCTCCTTTGTGCAATGTTTGTGATGTTTTCCCCTCTGTCCTTCCGACATCTTCGGCAGTTCCAATCTGGTTCATATTCCTGTCTGCCTTCGCGCCATCACTCTTTCTTCTCACAGTCTTACAAAGCTTATTTTAAATCCTCCATGCCCCAGAGTTTGATCGTGTCAGAGACTGGTTCTTTGAGCTCATTCATCTTACAAACTGACTCTTCAGTTGCAATATGAATGAGTTTTTATCCACCAACTTTAGACCATGCTCTTAAACATAATTGCGTTATTGATGTGATCAAATGCACTATACACATGTGTGTTCCCCTAGCCTCATATTTTTGTATTTTTGTCAAAACGCCATTGAATAGGTGCCGTCATAGGAACAGGCGTCTTTGTGATCATGGGTAAGTTTTGATGTAGTTCGGCGCCACTACTGCTTATGGCTCGTTCTCCTCAAAGGCTTCATCTAACCATATCTGTTACTCATCGTCTCTCCATCTCCCTTGGTTTCCTCCTCTCTATTTCCCTTGATACATCTGGCATTACAGGTCAGACGGCAAATACCCAGGCAGGACCTTCAGTGACGATTTGCTTCATCCTTGGAGGTATCGTGTCTGGTATTGCAGCCCTATCCTACGCCGAGATGGCCTCAATGATTCCCATAGCTGGTTCGGCTTACACGTATGCCTATGCGACTTTGGGAGAGCTGGCCGCATGGGTGATAGGATGGGATCTTATCCTGGAATATCTAGTTGGCGCTGCGACCGTTTCTGTGGGCTGGTCAGCCTACATGGTAGCGTTTCTTAAGGACGCATTTGGGCTTCAAGTGAACCCTAAGTGGACACGTGCACCCGTTGTTTGGAAGGATGAAGCGTTTCAGCTTTCTGGCGACTACTTCAACGCACCGGCTTTTGTGATCACCTTTGTTGTTACGATCACGATCTACTTTGGTATCAGGCGAACCGCCATGATCAACAATTCGTTGGTTGTGTTCAAAATCACTGTTCTCCTCATTATGATCTTTGGTATGATTCCTTTCATCAACCGCGATAATTATACACCGTATCTTCCAGAAAACACAGGCGAATATGGCAGTTTTGGTGCTTCTGGCCTCCTTCAAGGCGCATCATCTGTCTTTTTCGCCTACATTGGATTCGATTCTGTTTCGACCACCGCACAGGAAGCGAAAGAGCCTCAAGTCAACTTGCCCATCGGTATTTTGTCCACCCTTAGTATCAGTGCGACTATTTACATTGCTCTCAGGTAAGCTATTTTTCACATTCAATTCCAGTCCGTCAGGAAATTTGCTATAGTTCATTTAACCCAATCCATCTGCGTTTGGAATGACTCGTCTGACCTGTTGTGTTCATGTGCCTTGCATGACCTTGTTCTGTTTTGAAACAACAGCGCAGTGACCATGGGCGTAGCCAATTACACACAGCTCCAGTCCGATTCCCCTTTGGTCGATGCTGTGAAAATGACCCATCAGCGTTGGCTCGTGTACCTGACTGAGCTCGGCGCCATTGCTGCTACAACATCCGTTATCTTGGTTCTTTTGATCGCCCAATCTCGCGTCTTTTATGCCATGTCAAACGATGGCCTTATACCACGATTCTTTTCTCGTGTCCATCCCAGATACAAGGTAGGTGTTTTTTTTGGCATTTACTATATTTTGTATTATATTATTGCTTATAGGCTCGAGATTTGTTTGCTGACTCTTGCATTCGCATTTACTTTATTATTAGACGCCTTATATCAGTACTGCTATCTCGGGCATCATTTGTTCCTTGTGCGGAGGCCTCCTGCCTATTGGAGTGCTTGGTGATATTTCCTCAATCGGGACTATCTTCGCCTTTTTTGTGGTTAACATTGGCGTAATCATTCTTCGCTATACTCGAAAGACCGTCCCCAGGCGCTTTAAGGTTCCAGGCGGACCGCTTCTACTCCCAGGCATTGGTGCTGCGAGCTCGATTCTTCTACTCCAAGGCGCCAAGCCAGAGGCAATTGTACGACTATTGGTATGGATGGGCGCTGGATTGTTATTTTACATCGTTTATGGCCGTTCACACTCTGAGGTCAACAACCCACGTATCGTGGCAGACGAGCCAATGCGAGTTCTCCATGAAAACTACTCGCTTGATAGTATTGGGCTACAATCACAGCAAGGCTACACAGATGAACACCTACGACGACAGCTCGAGCGTATGCAGGCAAGGAACAATCGGTGGTCACGGCGATATTCGTCGCGCGTACCGAGCATTATGGATGGCACCAATAGTATGGCAGGCAGCGATCGATATGACTGTTATGATGACGAGGAGGACCTGTCATTAGGCGCAGCGCGACGAGGAAGTTCAGTTATACCATATAGTGATAACGATGCCACCAGCCAAGTCCGAAGTGAAAACTATGTTCACAGCCTTCTTGAAGCCCCAAGCATAGCGCAAAGCAGGGTCAGTGGAGGCGCAGAAAATGCTGGACAGGAACCACCCACAGCAGTAGATGACGGCCGAGGCTGCCTGCCTAGCGACTCGAGGACATATTCTTCTGGAAGACGATCGTCATATCGGCCTGAGAGTGGCTCTGATGACACGATGATCGCTAAGGACCCGTATTCTGATCACGAGGAGACGCCCCAACTTTTACCGGGGCAAATATCGGTATTGTCATCACTCCATGGGGCTCCTCAAGACTATCGCCAGCCGCAGCTCACAGGGTCCCCTCCAGCGCAGAGTCTGCCACAGACACACCTTCCTATAACAAGTGCTCCAGAGCCTGCCCACTTGACACGGAGGACGGCTTAGCGCGCATATGCTATGATCATCTGTATACCCATCTAGTTACGTTACCTTCTTTATTTATTATCCTCTCCTTGACCAGTTTCCCTTTCCTCCCTTTCCCCCCCTCCTCCCCACTCCTTGGACCTTCCTTGTAATATAGCTCTTCTATTTTGCTATTGTCTTATTATTGGCTGGTGGTGTATTTAGGTCATCAGCGAATCAGAAGACAAGAAGCTCCATAAATACACATCAGGTTATCTTTGAAAACGTTGTTTCTTTTTGTTCTTTTATTATACTACTTTCTCATCCCCATTCCACATGCTGACCGATCAGGAATTTGAGGCATGCATTGCCGAATTGAACCATCCAAAGGTCGATGACTGGGAGCTATTTCTCGAGTCTCATGGATTCAGGGTCTACCGCAAGGCATTGCCCAACACCAGCCTGTATGAGTACAAAGCACTTGGCCACTACCCAACAGTCTCGTCTCGTCTGCTCGCTGACGTCTTTACAGATCTCGAGTACCGCAAGACGTGGGATAAGAACATGGTGGGCTTCCAACGGTTGGAGCACGACATTATCCATTATACCACAAAATTCCCTTGGCCTCTGTCTCCTCGTGAATACTACTATACCCTGACGGTCAGCGAACCCAAAGAAAACCATTTTGTCGTTTCATCCCAAACTATTGGCAAGATTCGTAGCAGCGACGGCACTCTCAAGAACCTATACCAGACAAACAATTACAAGTCAATGGTGACCCTCGCACCTCCACCTCCACTTCATAAGCGGGTGGTTGGACTGGCTGGCCATCATGGCAGTGGATCGTCTGTTTCATTGCCAACCCATCTTAATGGCAGCGCTTCAACCTCCTCACTTGATCTGACACATGGAACAACTTCAGGGTCACCTACTATCCCGCTCGAAGGAGCTACTGCTGCTGCTGGTTCAGCAGGGAAGCCAATTGTCTTTAAGATGCCACCAATGACAAAGTCGGTCCGTGTAGAGGAATACCGCCAAGATGTCGTCATGGTTCCGTCTGAGGATGGCAAGGGTGTCTATGTCCACTTTCAATATTTTGACGACCCCAAGGTAAATGACCCAACACATCCCCATCTAACGATCACACACCCCAACTGTAAATTGAATCTGGCATCAGGTATCGGGCTGGACCCGAATATGAGATCATCTATCAAATTGTTGAAGGTCGTCAGCGCTATTATTGAATGAGATTCTTTCTTCCCTGAGTGAGCAGGGTAGAGATGGGGGAAGGAAGACCTGTGATATGACAGTGGATGGCACGCAGAGAACATAGGAGGTACCATGAGATAAGCACAGCAAAAAGTCTTGGGAAGCGCATGAGTTTCACGAACTGTTTTGTAGAGAGCTCAGTATTTTTCGAACAGAATTTGCCCCACCATCCACTCCGTCTATTTCCTCTCCTTTTTGTATGTCACTTTCTCCCCCTTTTTGGCCCTTCGAATACCCCTTTTATCAAAACTTTCCTTGTGCTCTTGTGAGAGTTTGTCCTCATTATCATCAGTTGGAAGGTCAGGTTTCGTTCATGACCCGAAAAAAAAATCGATGGGGGAGAGAGCACAAGAATTACAAGATCATTTTTTCATATGGGACATGAAGTGGAGAAGGACCTAAAAGAGAGCGTGAACCACATTCAATATATACAGTAGTCGTCAATGAATCCCTTCATGGTCCATCGCGTCCCACAGCTGACCTCTTATCAAAGATAGGCAACGCGCCTCCAGCAACTGAGGATGTCATTAACCCTATATTTTTTTCTCTATTATTTCTAACGCACGAAATTTTCTATAGGGTCATATCCCATCTTCCATTGTCAACTGGGCCACGAAGCATGGTATCCCAGGCTTTTTGAGGGCGATCGAAGAGGCATGTTTGAAGCGTGCCCAGCAGCAGGCAGCAGAGGCTGGTGCGCGAGAACGTCCAGGCACACCAGACAGTGGTATTGAAGCCTAGAACTCCTCCACACGTTGACAGAAACAAGAAAGAGCAAAAAGCAGGCACGGTGAGGAAGTTTGAGTGCGGGCCCATTTTTCTTCCCACCGGTTTGAACATGGGAATAAAAGTTGCATTTACTTTTTGCAAGTCTATCGTTCATACTTGTTATGTGATCACGGGATAGAAAGTGGAGATTTTGGTGATTGGATAGGGAGCGAAGCGAACCATCCGCGTTTACCCCTGTGAGTGAATTTACAACGCGCTATTTCTAACCGTCTCGTCCTCCGATATATCGCAAGGAAGGGAAGAAGGGGGGGGAGTCTTTCAGGACATTGTAGCTTGTATGGTCCATGCGAACGGCCCTTTTTCAAATAACAATCCGTCAAAGAGAAAAAAAGTATCCTTTTCCACATATGTCTTTCCATGTGCAGTATGATTACTCGTGACTAACGGACATAAGTTAGGTCCAATGAGCATTCACTCCTGTAGACTGATCGGTCTTCATACCTTTCCGTTCCTTGATCCTTTGTGGAGATTGGGAACAATTGTCCGAGAGAGAGAGTGGCCTGACGGGAAATATGTCTTTTCTCCCAGCCATTATGCGCTCCCACGAGGGTTACAAACAAATTTAGAGTGGATATTAGGATGGATGGGGAGGAAAGGGTGGTACTTCTAGCCTCGTGCGGGCGTCGTCTACATTTCAGCTCCCAGAAGTTTTGCTCCGTTAAGCACGACCCTTGAAGAGATTTGCCCACCCCAAAACCTTCTTTGTTATCCTTCGCTTCCTCCCTCCTTTTTTTCCTCATCAATACATTCACTTCTCCACTCTCATTCATCTTTCTTTGGCTAGAAGAACTAGCATTCCGACATTGTAATTGTTCACAAAGTTTTCTCGTCATTGTCCTGATTTGCAATGCCAGCAACACACTCTGAGCATAACGAGCCTTTTGGCCCTGATAAACCTTCGTCAGTGGCATCCACTATTGAGGATCACGAGGAGGGTTACGAGTTGTTAGAAGCAGGAGTCGCCAAGACATCCGCAGCCCTGAATTCTTCTACTACCAAGACGACAGTTGTAGCTATGAGCGCTTCATCGTCCTCCTCTACTACCACTACCACTACCACCACCACTACTGCCAAATCCTCGAATTCGCAACAGACAATTGAATCTCACGTGCAAATTCATACTTCGCCTTTGCCACAAAAGTCAGCCCACATCAGCAACAGCAATAAGCTTTTCCCATTCTTACGATATCTAACACCGGAATGGAGGGCTGCCTTGCTGGTTTGTCTTCGATCATATGGGATCGGCTATATCTTTGCAACAGCTCCAAAGCTGATCAAAACAGTGATTGCCTTCCTCACCAACCCGCGTCGCGCAGCAAAGGGGCAGTTTGTACTATGGGCATTCATCAAGTCCTTGCTCCAGGCTGGCTTGGATGGCTTCAGTTCCAAGAGAGACGGCATGAGCATGTTGCTCTTGTTCTCTCTCGGAGGTCACCGTGTCCTGGATCTGATTTTGACGCGGGGCATCAAGAAAACCGTTTACCATCAACAACAACGGCAACAACATGAGGGCTCCCTCGGAAAGGTGAGCGGCGGCAGCGGCAGCAGTGGATGGCAACGTGTGGAGCTGGACGAGGACATGAAGCAGCGCATCACAACTCTCTCATCCTTCATCGCCTCTGCCGCTGCGATCACTTTTATGCATCGCAAGCGGCCACACCATGCGACAATTGATTACACGCTCTTTGCCGTCGTGAGAGCCTTGGACGTCATTGGACACATGGCTGTCAAAAAAAAGTGGGGCCCTTCGTGGCTCGAACGTTACGGATCTGTCCTCGTCTTCCAGCTCGCATGCACAGAGATTATGTTTGCTTGGCTCTACGAGCCAGAGCGCCTGCCAGGGTAGGAAAAGAGTGGCAGGACGATAGCACTGCATCATATTTCTTTAAAAGATACCCAGGAATTGGCTTGGGAGATTTGTCAGTATGTTGAAGGTGTTTGACTAGTTATTGACAATGACTCCCTTAATTGGCGGTGGCTATAGACCATATGCGTTCTGGATCACTCGCATGTCACGCATGGATGCACGGCTCCTGCAGACACTTCGAGGAGTTCGAAAGGGTGAGATTCTTTTCGGACCTGGTCAGGCAGCGGCACAACCTGCAGCCCAAGCTCTCCTGACTGGTTTGTGCAACGATCTCAAATTGCCCGAGTCGTGGGGTTCGCTTGATCAGAACAATCTACCTTGTACACTGGTTCACCAGGGCATTGCCGATACATGTGAGGTAAAAGCTGAAAGCTCGGCATAGTAAATCTGGGTATACCATAAATCAAACAAGCCCTTGATAAACTAACCCGATACTCGCTATTGTGTCTTTTTTCATCAGGGACATGCTGCATTCCGCTGGACCCAAGGGTTCCTTGTGTCTTCAGGCGTAAGAAAAAATCTTCAAGTTACAGCACAAGTAGAGCGAGAGAGAGAACAGAGAGAAATCTTTTTACTTATCATTCATGCCTTATCTCCTTTCAACACGTTAGATCTATCTCCCGGTTCACTTACTACCCGCACTGTTGAGTCCAAAGGCATTCCTAAAGCGTTTGATGGACAACCCGTTAAAGACCTCGCTCACAACATTGCTCGCGACGGCCCGCTCGAGCGCCTTCCTAGCCACTTATATTAGTCTGGTCTGGTACGGTATTTGTACGTGGCGGTCGAGAATCATGCCTCTGTGGATGAGCATCACAGGACGCCGGTACCCAGGCCATGTAGTAGATTATATCTATGGTCCTATTTTGGGGTCGGCACTATGTGGATTGAGTGTCCTGATCGAGAAGCGCCATCGCCGGGCTGAGATGGCGCTGTATGTATTGCCTCGCGCGCTCTTCAGCTTGGGAAGCCGTGTACTGCAAGGAAAGCTAAGCCAGCGCGCCGAACGGATGGCTGAGACTCTCATGTTTGCTCTGTCAATGTCTGTGCTTCTGACGGGTATGAGGTGGGAGAAGTCGTTGGTCCGTCCGTCGATGCGAGGTATCCTGGGCTGGATCTTGGGTCAGCCATCTGGCCGGCGTCGCACCAAGTCTCAAGCTCAAAAGCTGGAGCATAAGCAGGTGGCAGCCGAGGCTATTGCTGAAAAGAATCTGGGAAAAGACGCTGCCTCAGCAACCCCCTAATCCTCAACGAGAGAGCGAATAAAATTGCCACCAATTTTTGATTTTTTTAATATCTACGTCACTGAATTTGTTTCTTTCGCAGTTTCTTCCGTCTCGCGGACGCGTGTGCCCTCTATACCCTTTTTTTCTCCAAGGGCGTGTGCCTGCCAATATTGACCCTGCATTCAGTCTTACCTTTCATTACATCATTTATACCACTCACCCCCACCAACAGACAATTTACAGTTCTCCCAAATGACTGAGGCTCCCCGTCGTTCCGCCCGTCTGAGCAAGGGCGCTGCTGAGGAAGAAAAGGCGCCAAAGGCTGCTGCTTCAGAGGTCGTGGACGTTGACATGGAGGCAGCTCCTGTCATTGACGAGGCAGCACGTGCGAAGGAATTGGAGGCGCTTGCTGTTGCAGGTAATTGATGGCGAAGTCTCTTTTGCCATTCATCTGCACGGGAGTACGTATTTTTTTTATTTCTACTGGGAAAAGCTTTATTAAACGACAAACATAATGCTTGTTATATTTGCCATAGATATCAAGCAGCACTTTGTTCTGCTCGCAAAGTCGGTAGCCACCCATGAGACTCGCTTCACAGCCCGTGTTATTCGCTCCCTGGCCTCTTTGCGGAAACGCCTCACAGCTCCTATCCTTGCCAGCGCAGTCTGTGCATACTATGTTAAAGGTACAAAGAAAGTTGCAGTAATTTGGATCGTTTTCTCTTAGCTGTGTCACTCAAGAGCGTGTTTGGGACTAAATCATTTTGTATTTTTATTATCCGCAACAATCGTTTAGAAAACGAAGTGACCGAGCGTATCTACAGATATATTGGACAAAAGCCTAGTAACGCCATGGATGTCGATGACGCTGTGACACAGGTGAAGTCGGATTTACCTGAAGTTGAAGTGTACATTCACCTCCTTGTCATGATTTGGTTGCTGGATCAGAATCGCTTGAACGAGGTATGAATCATATCAGAGCATTTTGGATGAAAGGAGCTTTCTCTTTGAATGGATCATATCGGGTATTTACTAAATTTTGCTTTTTTCTGTCCTTCATGTGGAACTAATAGGGTATTGAGTTCTCAGGCGTAACCGTCCAGATGGTGCAGGAGTTCAACCGCCGATCGCTGGATCAGATTGCATCCAAGGTGTACTTTTATTATGCACGATTCTACGAGTTGACAGACCGACTTGCAGAAATCCGTGCCACGCTGTTGAACGCTCAGCGCACGGCGACACTGCGCCGTGATGACGATACGCAATCGACATTGATCAACCTGTTGTTGCGCAACTATTTCCACTACAACTTGTACGAGCAGGCGGACAAGCTGGTCTCCAAGACAACTTTCCCGGAGAATGCCTCCAACAATCAACTTGCAAGATACATGTACTACCTCGGTCGCATTAAGGCCATCCAACTCGAATACACAGAGTCTCACCAAAACTTGCTGCAAGCCGTCCGCAAGGCACCTCAGAATACGGTGACTGCTGGTTTCCAGCAGGAGGCCAACAAGCTGTTGATCATTGTGCAGTTGCTTATGGGTGAGATCCCCGAACGTTCATTGTTCCGTCAGCCTGTGCTTCGCAAGGCTCTGCTGCCCTATCTGCAGATCACACAAGCAGTGCGTGTTGGTGACTTGACCAAATTCCAGGAGGCGTTGACACAGCATTCGGCAACTTTCCACAAGGACAAGAATTACACGCTTATCCTTCGTCTGCGTCATAATGTCATCAAGACTGGTATTCGCATGATTTCGCTGTCGTACTCGCGCATCTCGCTCCGGGACGTGTGCATCAAGCTGCACTTGGACAGCGAAGAAGACGCAGAGTACATCGTCGCAAAAGCTATCCGTGATGGTGTCATCGATGCCACAATTGACCACGAGAAGGGTTATATGCGCAGCAAGGAAAATGTTGATATCTACTCGACTAACGAGCCACAGCAGGCATTCCATCAGCGGATTGCATTCTGTCTCAACCTGCATAATGACAGTGTCAAGGTAAGATATAATTGATTACGAAACTGAAAATCAATTGTCATATTTGTAACTGATTAATGTGGGAAGGAGTGGATGTAGGAAAGAATAACGAGTATTAACGTATTCAATTGCCTCCTGTGGCACCTCTCTTTTGTCTTTGTATTCTAGGCTATGCGATTCCCGAGCAAGGCAGTGGATCGCTCGACGGTTGAGGAAGCAGAGGCGGTCAGAGATCAGGAGAGGCAGCTTGTCCAGGAGATCCAAGAAGAGGGCGATAGTGACATGGAGGGCGATGGTGGTCCTCTGTAATTCAGTGCATTCACGTCTATGACAAAAAAGTACTATTAGACTATTTGTGTGACATTTTTGAAGGCATTTGACTGGAAGCCAATAAAACATACGAATACAGATTTGGTGGAAGACGATACAATTGCAATGGCCTATACCATTGGGACTAAAAAATAATGATGACAACTTCACCTGCGTGCAAGCCATCGCTGTTGCTTGTGATTCGAATCCATTGCTACATGGCACTCATCAATGTTAGGTTGCGTATTAGAATCTGTGCCATTATAGTACACGTAGTTAGATCTTTCATATTTTTTCACTACCTACACATACCTTGTAGGCCTCAACCATTTCCGTATTCCGGAGACTGCAGCCAATGTAAGCAGTGCATTTGGTGTTGGAAAGCCTCGAAAGTTTGTGTGATGGTTTGCAAGACTTGTTGATCATCGTCCACAGATTTTACCGACCGACACTTTGAAATACAAAGTCGTGCGAGGCACACCATGGGCTGTCCTATAACTATAATTAGAGATATCGTCCAATGTTGAATGCGCTGATTTGAAAACAGGCAAAGTGGTAACTGGATGATGGGCAACTCGCTCTATCACAATATTCAATCCTAGACCATGGTTTACATGTACACCGCCATCCCCTCAAGCTTAAAAGATGTCTGGGTATTCTATAAATTAGTTCTGCTAACCTCACACATAACGATCGCTGCCAAACCAGCCACACTTTTTGCCACAGCATTGCATGCATCCACAATGCTAAAATCACACGAAAGCTGATAGGGGCGTAAATGCATAAAATGGTGTAGCATCTCTTTGTATCAATAAAACACCGCCCTAACAAAAAAGGGAAAGTCTACTAAATAGATAGCATCTCATCTATTCTCGACGTCGCAGACTTGTCGTGCAAATTTGTAGTCTCTTGTTCAACTGGACTGTCAGGGGTTGGAATGTGTTTGATGCAAGCCCTGTCTTCCCCTCCCTTCAGTCGCGTATTCTGAGATACCCCGACACACCGACGAGTCTATTTTACTTGCTGGAATACATACACTACCCACATACTTTCACCCCTACGCTCTTTTTTCGCTCCCTCTTTAATCTCTTCTCGTATCACTCCTTAATCACACAAAGCAATGGATACGAAGGGAAAGACCGTGAGCTTTCTTCATGCACCTCCATCTTTGAACACATACCGAAAAAGAGCCGCAAAAGACCAACCCTCAAGAAATACTTGTGACACATCTGACGATGATCCGAAACAAGGACAGAGATGGCAGCCAGTTAAGAACGATAGGACACCAAAGGATAAACAGTTCTGGAATAGCATTGCCACAGCCGTACTGCTAGGAGTATGTGGCATTGCGATAATTATCATTCACCAGAACCACGCCTCAAAACACGTTCATCCGTTCATTCATGTCGAAGTACAGACAAGCCATGGAGACGTACAACAATATGCCTCGCCTATCCAAAAGGACCGAACTGCGTTCTCTCCGCGAGATATCCCTGTCGACGAGAAATTCCTTGTGATGGATTATAGTCCATGGCTCGGCTTCAACAACATGAGGTAAGACCAACAGTCTTTGATACTTTGAGCCTCCGGTTCACGATTTATCAATATACATATGCTTCATGGAAGAGCCGAAAGCTCAGATTATGAATATGGCGCATCTCTGTGAAAAATAGATACATGCTTGAGCGAGGCTTATATCTTGCCAGCCTATTGAATCGTACATTAATTATCCCAACACACCTTCGGATCCGACATTGCGCCGATCACGCTACATGTCTCCAAGTAGCTTCACGCTTGCAGCTCGACCGCATTGGACACAATCCACAAGGGAGCATCATGGAACTGGACATGGGCTACTTCTTTGACTTGCCTCATCTCGAACGGTACCAACATGGCCAAAAGCCATTGCATGTCTTGGATTTCAAGACATTTATGGAAAAAGTCATTGGCGTCCCCGATGGGTCGCCGCTAATAGATAGCGAATATGTCGGGCAGATTGCATGCTGGCAAGAGATCCTGAAGAAGCATGGCGACAGTGACAACATCGAAGTCAGTTTTGACGGCAAATTTGCGGACGGCTTTGATGGCTATGTAGCAAAGAGCCATAATGACGACGACGACGACGACGATGACGATGGTGATGACGATGGTGATGGTGATGGTGATGACGAAGACGAAAAGAATGACCATGGCGAGGACGAAGAAGAGCTCTCTGAGGACGAAAAGGATCAAGTGGAAGAAGCTTCCTCCACTGGCCAGTCATCCGATGAACAAAGTCATCATCGTGAAATAATCCTGGAAAACCAGCAGTCTCCTATTCTTTATCGCTTCAAGCGATTGAATTGGGATCTACCCAGCCGACCAGACACGACTTTTATAGACGATCTTGTCAGGAATGTACTTGTAGATACCATTCCTGAGCTCGAGCGCGATACCAGTCTCCAAAACAGCAATCACAATCGAGATGCGAAAGTAGCTCGACACGAGGAAGACGGTACAGAGAGGCGGGTGCAAAAGACGTTCTTCGCGTTTAGCGATGTGAGGGGAGGTGGACTGTACAGCATTGTCAATTGGTCTGTCGAGCTTCAACTCGACATACCGCCCCTAGCCTCATCTTCATCCTCACCTTCATCTCAGCGTTCTCGACGTCGACACCATCCACGCCACCTCTATGTCCCAAAACCAGACCTCGCGACCTGTCAACCACCGGTCGAAGACCCCTCTGCCAGTCGTATCCCATGGGAGGCTCGGTTCCCAGCCTTTGCAACCTGCAAGATTGTAAACTATGTCGGACTCTCTCAAGAGCTTGCAACTGTTCAGGAACGGATCCTAGGAATCGAGGGTCAGTTCCACATCACGGGCTGGATCCCATTTGCGTTTGCCAGCCGTGAGAATGCAGAGAGATATCGTGAGCTATCCGTCAAGAGTCTAAA
The DNA here is from genome assembly GCA_016098105.1 of Actinomortierella wolfii. NCBI lineage: Eukaryota > Fungi > Mortierellomycota > Mortierellomycetes > Mortierellales > Mortierellaceae > Actinomortierella > Actinomortierella wolfii. The sequence continues at coordinate 22,560 of JAAAIY010000028.1, forward strand.
GTACGCACCGGTCGTGCACGAGGCTGTTGCGTATTTACTGACGCGGTTGAAGGAAAAGATGATTGGTAGTGATGAAGTAGAAGTGGTCGAGGATTATGCAGCAACGTCAACCACAACAGTACGTAAATGGTTTAAACTAGCTATGCACGTTCGTCGTGGCGACTTTGTCACAGAAAAGTATGGGTGGCAGGATTTTGGGAATGCATGGATGCAGGCTCGTGTCAAGGATGCAGTACGATCAGCAGGCCTTCTTCACGATGAGGGTGATGAATATCAGGAGCAGCAGCCATCATCTTTCCGCGATAGGAACGAAGAGGTAGATCCACTGCCAGGAGAGGCTCAACAGACAGTAATCCACAATATCCGCCATCATAGCCACCAAAACAATAGTGTTTTCCGACCCACCTTCTTTTTAGCCACCGATGAAGCTAGCCCACAGATGTTGGCATACTTCCGGTCGCTAGGCGCTGTTCTGATTGATGATCTTCTCGATGACCATTTCCGATCACGGTATAGCCATCTCATCGTCTTTCAGGATTGGATGGGCCTTGTTGAGCAGCTTCTTTGTAGTGAGGCTGACAAGTTTGTCGGCACCATGAGCAGTAGTTTCTCCAGCGGTATTATCAACCGTCGGGTTGTCGAACTTGGAATGGACCATGACCAGCACTCTGGGTACCTGGTCCAAGAAGGTGGCCCTCTGCTGGCATCTTGAGTTATCTCTTCTTCACCTCGATGTGGCCATAAAAGCTTTGTACCCCAATGATTCTAACACGACAGCAAAATACTTGGGATTCGAGTTGATGGGGCTGATAATCTTACAGCATGATGAAAAGAGGCATGTGGTATCGATTTTGTCAAGAACATTCCATAAATATATTTTTTGAAAATGCCCATCTTTTATGTCTTTTTGCTTGTATGGATGAATGGATAAATATCTCGAGTGGCTGGTATGGTACAAAATACAGTAAATATTAGCTAATGGAGATCTGATGGACACTGCCTTTGTGAGAAGAGGTGAGAGGGAGGAGGGTTCACAATTTGTTAAAGAGATGGCCCTTCGAGGAGGAGGGGTGACGCGATTTCACGGTAGAGTACCATTTCCATGCTCGCCATCCATAGAAGAAACAGGGATAGAGCCTGGCGCGTCGGCAGGCTCGCGTCCAAAGGTTGTGTCATGTTCATAATGCTTAAGATGCTGAAGAGCATCCTGTAGCTGTGCCTGGTTCAGCGCCGCTGAATACTCGATACGCGTCTCACTTGGCTGCTGAGAATGACGGTTGTCTTCTACGTCTTCTTCTTCCTCGACTTCCTCAACAACATCCTCTGGGTCGTCTGTCAGTGAGTGATGGTATTGGTTGTTGTTGACATTAGACGCAGGATCTTTTCCTTGGCCATACTGCGCAATGAGTTCGTCACGTCTCTTACTCCATCGCGACAGTTCTTCGCCACGCTGAGCAGCAACCGAACTGGCAGTGGACCAGGTTGAGATTGGGCGGCCCTTCATGTCAGTTTGGATCACCACAGGTGCAGCAGACCGGGACCGATTTGCATCATAGTATGAGGTACTCCGTCGTCTTTCCTGAGGCTGACGGCCACCCAGTAGACGATCTGTTTCTGTTGGGTCTCTATATCCATCATCATTGGACGCGTCGTTATAGGACGAGAAACGCCAGGCATGTGATCCTACAAGTTGGTTGTTGTGAACTCCAAAGGCCCCCTCGAGATTACGAGCATATCGGCGATAGAGACAATGGGCTATGCCCACTGTGGCCAAAACGATCAGTGCAAAGAGCAGAGTGACAAAAAGAGGTACACTAAGGGAAAGAGTTCCCATGGGCGCATCTAAAAACAAAAAAGCATCGATTGCGTTGTAAGGTAGGACAAGTGACAAATATAACGATAGGTGGTCAAGAAAATGAGGCGAGTCATAAAGGTAGATGACAACGAAAAGCAAAAAGAAACGAAGTGAGTGAGCAAATATTATATAAGACAACAAATTCGATGACCAATTGAGCAGAGAAATCAGAGTGGTATAAAGCAGACGAGTGAGGCTGGCTGTATGGGACAGTTAGATGTCATGTCTTCAGCTCTTTTCTGAGGCTAAGGTACATCTTGGCAAATAGTGGCAAACGTAGCCCAAACAAATATGAATACTCGCTCTGACTCGACTCTTCATCATTTTTTACCTGTAGGGTGAGGAGCGCGCTTATCAGTGATAAAGTTGTTGGCATCATTTTCAGCGATAGGAAAAGAAGTATCCCCAAAGCGACGAAGAAGTGAGTGTGGGAGGTGACGAGGTGGAGTGATAACCACAGTCCGAGGTAGCAGATTCTGTGTGTATATTAATAGAGCAAGCAATCCGATAAATACCAGAATATGGTAGCGTCCTTGGGCGCCAGGCAAGGGTGCCTCTCTTGCATTCACACCCTCACCAGCAGCTCAGCTAGCATATAGAAATCACTTCTATACGAGGAACTAAAACATTCAGGAAATGGAGAATACACTTACCGCACCTGTTGATCCTCGTGGGAAGTTGGTCAAGGGAACGTTACCGAAAACAAATGGTGTAGGTGAGGAGGCGACAAAAGGGGTGCAAGGGAGAGATGATTGAAAGTAAGAATACAACCCAAGCTATTTCGAGTCAATCCCAGAGTACAGACCTACAATGCCTCCTCTTACCATGACTGGCAAGTGGGACTGGCATGGCACCTGTCTTGCCTGCCATGACAGCTATTTGTATCAAGGCAGCAATCCAGATAACGAGCATGGACAGTACGTGTGTGGTGTAAGAATTGGGAAACGTGTTTGTTGTAGTTGGAGGTGTGACGCCGCTCGCCCTGAGTCTCGTTGATGGTAACGGATACGTGAAGATGTTGACGATAAAAAAATATATCTATAAAGGGAGAGAAAAGTATAGCTGCACTGAATGGCAGAAAGAGAAAAGGTGGCAGGCGATGGTGAATGGAAGTAGCAGAATGGAGTAATTTGGAATGTAGTGTCAGTGAGTTATTGTAGGAGGGTTGGTGGGACACAAAACGAGACAGAACCAATCCCTCGCCCTCTCCCTTCTCGTTGCCGTATTCACCCCTCTCTCTAACCCCCTTCGAGGATGTGTGAGCACGCGTAGCCAAACCTTTTTTTGTCTTGGCAGTATGTAGTGGCTCAGGCTTACGCAGCACATATAAGAAGACACAAATTTACTCAGCGCAATGTCAAGTTCCACATGGGCAAGAAAGGCAGGGTTGGGTTCGCAGTATATAAACGATAGACATAATCCCGGTGTTTCTGATCAGTGTCACAATGAGACAGCAGCAGATATCATTGGCTTTATAAGAGGTTCTATTCCTTTGGCTATTTTGTAGGGTTGATCTCGCCTAAAAACATTGTTTTGTCTGTACTGCAGGATAGAACTATACCAGGAAGATGGGAAAGATAGTAAATCAATTGGGTTAGTTCGTATACTACAATGGCGTTGAATGGTCTGAAAACAGAGAACGACCCCTTGCAAGTCCCTTACCAATTGGTTCCTTTGGATGGAAGTCCACCTCGTTCACACAGCCCTTGTGTCCGGGAAGCTTGTAGAGAATCTTGCGAGTAATGGCATCCCAGACTACCACTGATCGATCGCCCGAACCAACACCGATCATTGTGCCGTCCTTGGACCAAGCCGGCCGGATCAAGTTCTTCTCAAAGCCATGTGGTGCTCCTTCAAACGTCTTTAGCAGTCGAGTCCCGTTTGCTGCAAAAGGCTTGACATCCCAGACACGCACCGTGTTATCCATTGCATTTGTAAGAAGCTGGTTGCCGTCCGGTGAAAGTTGCATTCCTGAAATGGTATCCATATGCCCGACAAGCGAGTACGATATAGCCTTCTTGCGCATGTCCCATGCAGCCACCTTATTGTCAATACCTCCTGCAAACACCAGATCTCCAGCTTCTGAGAACGATACTGCTGTAATCTGGTACCTAGAGTCAAAGCTCTCGACAGCATCTTTTGCGCGAAGATCCCAAATCTTGACGGAGCCGTCGTCTGCTCCACTGGCCAACAACTCGACGCCTCGTCGGGCCGGTGAACATGAGTTGACGAATGATGTATGTCCTTTAAATTTCTTGATGCGCTCTCCTGTCTCGACGTCAAACACGCCACATGTCTTGTCTGCACTGGCTGTAAAAATCATACTATAGTGGAAGGGGAACGCGAATGCATGAGTGTGAGGTATTCCATTGACAGATCCGAAAGATCACAAAACCATACGAGCCCGACTGACAACATACTCCCCGTTCCTTGACCACTGAAGCTCCACGATTGTCGCGTTGTGCCCCTTGATGATTCCATAATTGTTACTTTCACCATATGTGTTCCAGAGATCTACACGTACGAATGTGTGTTAAGGAGATTATGTTAATCACAGCTGCCATGCGTACAATTAACAGTGCTGTCCTGGACCGTTCATATTCAAAGCAATAATGCTACACTTACAAATATTCTTTTCAGCACCTGCCGAAGCAATATGCTCGCCCGAAGGACTAAACTTGCACGTATACAGCTCAGCAGTCTGCCCTTGAAGCAGCATAATTGGGGCTTTTAACGCCGATGTGCGCTTCACCTAGCAACATGAAAGATCGCGTATTATGGCACCTTCTGTTAGTTTATCAATAAGACACTAGATATTTGTTCACCATGTTCTGTCCTTCGTAGAGGTAACTCTGCCCTGTTCTACGTCTCCTGTACCTTCTGTACTAATGAACCACTGGCGCCTTTTGTCTGAATGGTGATGGCATTAGATGTTGAAGATTCTGAATCCTCAGCCTTCTGTCGCTTGATGAGCGCGCCTTCTGGTGAAGGTGGATCTTTCCTTTTGTCCATGGTCTGTGAGGATGAGCTTCGGGTGCCGATGTGATTCACTACAGTCTCATGTGTGGCCCTCTTGATCACTGAAGTGTAGAGGGAGTCGACATGGCGGCGCTGTGGCTTGTCACTCTTAAGGGTCAGGGGCGCAGAATACGTTGCACACGCACACATGCACCCGCGACTGGTTTGACAAGTTTCCAGTCCTGCCAGCTGTGGTTGATGCCTGACTTGCATGACCCCCTGTCTTTTATCCACCTCAACCGTCGCCGATTCGTTAGCTTTGTTATATACATTCCATTGCTCACGCCCAATTATAGGCCCCCCTACAGATGGCAACCCCACACATTGTTGAAGAAAAGCCAGGCTCCTCTGGGTACCCACCTCTGGTGAGGTCAGCAACTTGCATGAGGTGCAAGAGTCTGATGATACGTCTCTTTCAGTTGTTGATGAATCCATAGTAATTGAACCAAAGAGGAGGGGTACCCGCTTCACGACGATAATATGCCAATCTCGGATTGTAATTGCTCTGAGTCGTGAGGACGGCCATTGCCGTTCGTTGACAATCGTCGATCCTCACATAGTAGAGGCACCTGCGGAAGCAACACACATCAACAACCTTTGATTCTTTTGCTGCTACAACTGATTAGGTAATCCTGGCCTTGAGGTAATCTAAGAAGGGCATTCTCTATACACCGTTACCACCTCAGCTATGCAGTTCCCGGTACCATCTACATCCATGCACTATCGGTACAACATTTTAGAGATGAGGAAATAAAAGTATTGAATGCATACAATGTGTATCTATTAATCTTTTACGTCCTTCTGTGTACCCCCTTAACTCAACAAAGGTGCACTTACGTAGGATTCTATATTTGTAAGTGCTGTTGCTTCTTTCAGGAAGAGATTGTATCGAGTGAAGTTCTACGCTGGCTATTTTATCAAACGCTATTCACTGTTTTATGACAGATGTATTGTTCATTGATGTAGTTTGTCAGACAAAACTGATTCGTTCGCCTGTGAGTTTCCTAAAGTCCACACTAATACCGGACCTTCACTCTGCTCTAGGAAAAAAAACGTGGCTAAGAAGGGGCTGGAGTGTTTACTCTTCATTTTGTTTCTTTCTCTCTGACCCTCGATTGTTGATAAAGGAACTCGCCACAAAGAAGCAGACAACTTATTGTTAAAGGAATGATGATTCTCAATATATAAAGAGACGATCATTATAAGGATAAATCATTCCATTGAATTCGCTCTTTCATCCTTCCACACAAGCCTTAGCATCCAAAGCAGCCAAGCATACTTGGACACCTCTCTCCCATTGTACTCCTGTAGACTTGAAAACCCTCCATTTGATGTCATCCCATATTCAAGCATCCTCCAAGAATATCTGCGGTGAAACGATAAGGCCTTGGTTCGATTACCAGCCTACGAAACGATTCACATGTACAAAGTGCAAAAGGCCGAGCAATTACCAATGTGGCAACTGCAAGTTTTGTACCACTTGTTGTATTCACAAATAAGAATACAACAAGAATACAGCGCTACCCCAATCGAAGAGTGCATTCCATGGTCTCACGGGGATCCCCTTTGTTGTGTTCGTGTGTGGTTCCCTCTCCCTCTTTTTTCTTGAATTCTCGCCGCCCAGACCCCCTTTTGTTGTGTCCATCCCCCCCAAATCTAAACTTTTTTCCCTTCCTCCCGAATAAACATAGATCTTGTGTTTCACCATTAAAAAAATCCCCAGTTCTCTGCAAGAGGATAGAACCATTCGTTCTTGGATGCATGCAGAGCGGTTTTGCCAACTCGAGGAGGGCGTGTCTTTTTTTGTTTTATAAAACATGAGTGGTGTATTTTTTAAACTAATCTTTTGTACCCCTATTAACACAAGCCCATCGCCCTATTCCGTCTACCCCGAAGACGGTGGTTTTGATACCGTCAGAGAAAAGCGGCGAGGAGCAGAAAATCTTATAAAAATCACCGAGGTCTGTGCAAGAATTTTGATTCTTTTGTTCCAACTCGACTCTCAACCCTCGGACACGTACGCTCAGTCTTCTCATTGCTGTCGCTTATCACATTGTTATCGGCATACACCAGATTTTCACAAGACATGAACTCAACAAGTAACCAAGTCGACCAATTTACCCACGGTGACGGCAACAGTACTATTGTCGATTTAGGCGCTGACGAGAAGGCTTGGGTATTATGTGCGGCTCACGTCGAATTGTGCCGTGTGATCTGTCGGCTTTGTCGGTTGTGCAAAAAATGTTGCCCTGGTCACAAAAACTAGAACCTTTTTTCAGACTGCACCCTCTCTCTAACCTTGTACACTCTACCTTGTACGCTTCAAATACCACATCGTTGTACTGTAGACCTATCATTTTTCAGCCATTCTCTCTGTTGATTTTTTTATCATCATTTTTTCTTATCTTTTTTCAACCAAAAAGTACTCTAATAACTTTGGGCATAGTAAAAATAAACCAAGCTGATCCTTTGCATCTCTTTGCAAAACCACATAAGAATACCCTTTAGCTGTCCACAAGAAACCACCGAATAGTGTGACTTCAGCCGTGCACATATATGTAAAAAAAAAAGCAAAATTCGGCTTCTATTCAGTATGTCTTTTCCGTCTCCACATCTTTTTTCGCACGTGTACAGCGGCTTGCCATAACGGCACTATGGATCAGTTTTCCCAAGCCACTAAATTTCATGCTTGTATACCACATCCCCCAACTTACATAGCGCATGTTGGATCATTTATTCATATCTTCTGTAGACCATATTTCCCTTTATTTTAGTATGAGTTCTCGCTTTTTTTTCTCGTTTTGTGATGACGGTGATCAATGCTGTGGGAATTAACATAGCATTCTCTGTAATATTGTGGAGGTAATTAACCATATATAGGAATACAAGAGGGATTCCACAGTATGGAGAAGTTTGTGGTCACTTAACCTTTTTTTTTTAGACTGAGACGCACTCATTTTTGACAAGGTTAAAAATATACGTCCATTCAAAAAAGGATATAGCACTTTTTTGCACCGTTGATGAAGTAGACACACTCTGCATGTATACGAAACGATTGACCCAGATGTTTCTACGAGTCATTTCCTTTTCTTGTAGTGATGCGCAGACGTTTGAGCCCCTCATATCCAGGGAGTAAATGTCGACTTGACGTAGAGAGGTGGCCTATCTCACATTTATAGCTGCCAGCACCGACTCTTCCTGTCATGCCTGTACTTGTGGCTTAAAGTATACAGAAATTTCTGCATGCTATTAAACATTTTGAGTTGCGTAATGAATAGCCGAATATAAGAAGCTCAAGAATGCAGGCCATAACTGAAGTGACTTTAGTCACTAATGCTATTGGGTTGTCATCAAAAATGCATAAAAAATATGATTAGTGATACTCATGAGAAATGGGAATGCTACACTAGCGGGTCTTACAAATTGAGGTTATTTACGAATGCGACAAATGCAACCGTTCGTAATTCATATGTCCGTACAAAGCCAAAGACAAAGGACAGGGGTTCAGACGAGTAGAACATGGGTCAAGTAACTGCAATAGAACATTGATTATATTTTGCAAATGTTGGGCAAGGTGTATATCAAAAAGGGGTGCTAAGGAAAGAGTTTTGAGGTAATGCAAGTTTAAAATGCATGCCATATGGCTCAATAATGTAGTAGCCTATGCTGTTAATTTTCTCCGTAACCCTCTAGACACTGCTATACTCTAGGGATCAACAGTGAGGTGCATTACTGGTTTATAGTGAACAAGGAGAATCATTGATACTAATAGAGCCATAACAATTTCCTTATAATCTTGAATGACATGAATTGATCGAAATGCCAATCTTGCGATGCCTGGGTACAAGATTACCTTGTTCTTTATTGAAATGACGAAAGAATGGGCCAGTATCGGTGGTTGAGGTTGGCATCCAACAGGCTTATATGAAATCTCGACTTTTCATCAGTTTCCATTCCACTCTATTGTTACAAAGTCATGAGCGCAACAGGCATTCAATATACATATTAACCTCGATGTTTTCGTATTTTTTATTGTATTTCTCAAACTGTGCAGCGTTAATCAGAACATTTGTTTCTTATGTCATTAACCTGATTGCGTCAGTAGGCGGACTTAGACTGCATTTGGGATGCGAGAGAGTAAATAGAGGCAAGCGCGTAGCCCCTTTTGATCTTATCTTACATGTTGCTGCAGCTTTTTACAGTGTTGATCTCTAGCGATGCCTTTTCATGATTTGTTTGTCCAGGCGTGTCTGAAACAGATATAAGGAGGCACACAAGTGTACACACAAGACTAGGCACATGTAGGAACTTGCGATAGATAGCAAGGGATAGATTATACATTATCCATTTACATATAAGTCCTGGTTTCACCGTCACCGTCACCCATGCTTTTGTATTTGTACGTGATTTGTCAAATTTCTTTAAAATCGATGTGGTACGCTGTTTAATTGTAGCATCTAAGAAATACGAACGGTAGTCTTTACTGTGTTTCCTTACGAGTATTGGCTATGTTTGATTGTACAATGCATTTCCGTCTAGCCATTTCTTATTACGCAGCCTCTAGAGATCAAAGTAACATTATGAAGATGTGGTAAGGAGATGGTTTGAACTCATTTCTGTCAACTTTGTGGTTATATGAAATACGTTCGCCAAGGAGAAGGAGTCGGATTATTTCCCTTGTTATAGCAAATACTGGGTCAAAGTGTTTAGAAATTTGGTGAAGCTACGAACGTCATGAATATTCTCATGTTGATCAACCTTCGCTATATCTGTAATATTTTTATCCGGTCATCTATTGGTCGTATCTGTATGCGCTTATGTGCGAGGAGTGTTCATAGTGGACTGGGATCAGTTGCACTTCATCAACCGAATAGAGCAGTTATTATGATCTACGAAATGACAACACCCATTTTGTCTGAAAACTTACCGAAGAGCCTTTCAATGATCGCTTTTATCTTCTCTCTCCTGATGCCATTCAGCCGGTCTGATATCTATTCTTCCCCTTGTACTTGTTAAGAAGAACTACCCCCACCGTTATAAAAGTCAAACAGTGAATACCAACCGCTGGCAGTCCAAGCTGTGAACGAAGGCTTCCACGTGGCGGCATTTGGACGGTCTTGGCATTGGACATTTCTTTCATAAAACTATATGGTAATTGAGCTTGACCTGTAATCAACGCCAAAGCACCTCAGAGCGTTGTTTTGTATAGACATGCAGATCCTATCAATGAAAACTCTCAGTGTAGGTTTCTTCGAACACAATGTCAGAAACTCATAAAATTTATTGAAATTGGATTGTTCATTGTCAAGTTCGGTACACATTCATGTGGGGATCACCTTGCCCAGTTTAGTGATTTATAAAAGTTAGAGTACACTTGGAGGAAATAAGAGATATCAAAGGTTTATTAAAAACAGTCATGAAGAAAAATGGTGACAACAGAAAAAAAACAGAACAAAAAGAAGTTACTGCGGCAGACATATAGAAAAGAATGCTATTTAACTGAGTTCGTCCAAGAGTCCCTCAAGGTCGGCAATTGTAGCATACAGATTTGCCCTTTGTTCCCTAATCGTAGGCGATTCAAGCATACAGTCCAAGTCATTGTCGGTGACATTACACAACATATCAAAGTATTCATCAATTCTCCTGATCATATGACGTTCAATAGTTTCCATCAACACTTTGTCAACGATACGATCGAGAGCCGTTGTGAGGTATGCCAGAAGGCATGGGACCATTGCTCTTGTTGTGAGCACGTCATTCCAATCGCTGTTTTCCTGCGGTCTGTTTAAGCCATAACCAAAATCGCCACCACCGCCTTGTACAGGGCTTGGTGCGCTTAGTGGTGCCATCTGTGAAAGTTGAGACATTCCATTGTTGATCTGAGGGGGTGGCGGCGGTACCGCTGGTGTATGAGCCGGAGGCTGTGGTGTGCGGCCTTCGTTCCTCTCGATGACAGACTGTTCAGCGGGGAGAGGAGGGATCTTGCCGTTTTTGGAGCGCTCCCTGTGTACAGCCTCAACAAAGTGACGACTGATCGTAAACGGAACTTCTTCATCAAGGAAAATGTCGTCAACGGTTGTCTTGATCTTGGCCTCCTGGTTTCGGGAGAATCGACTAAAGGCCCGGGTGAAGACCTTGACGGTTGAATCGTCTGCTGCATGCTTGATGTAGTTGCGAATAGCATCTGAGAGATGACTGTGCATCTTGGCAACATACTTGTCGGTGACAGCCCGCCAGCCAGGGAGATAATGTCCGTTATAAACATTCTTGAAGGTAGTGAAGGACACAAAGCCCGGAAGCTCATAGCCTTTGTAGAGCGCGACTTGCTGTTCGGTGGTGGGGAAGGTCACGCGCTGAAGAGCATCTTTCATTGCTAGGCGGTACTCCTCGTAGATTCTGCGAAGGGACGAGCGGACGAAGTGAGATTTTGAATCGAAATTGCCACTGGCTTCCTCTTCGTCCGCTTCTTCGCCACTGGTGTGCCCGTTCGCCTCAAGATTTTCTTCTTCTTTGATACTAATGCTACCATTAGGGGCGTCCATGTTTTTCCAATAGGTGGCAAGATACTTGGGGTCATAGTCAGCGTTTAAGAATCGGGTGACCTGTCGCTGCAGTTTCAAGTTTGCGCGGGTAAGCTGATCACGCGCTGTTGTAATGTCAGCAATGGGTTCACCCATCATCTCAAGTTCGCCGCGGTATTTGTCGAGAGTGGCACGGATCTCCCTCTTGAAGGCGGGCAGCTCCCTGCTGATATGATCGTAAAGGAGTCTGCTTAGAAACTCCTTGACAGCGACACGACCTTTGCGTGTTTTGTCAACCTGGCTCCATGTGTTTGACATGAAAAACTCGGCCTCTCGTTGTCGTGCGTACTCCCACGAACTGTCTTCCTCGTAGGTCTTGTTGCACATGACTAGGTATCCTAGCTTCATGGCCTTGCTCTTGTTATGAATAACATTCATCCACTGTTGGGTATTGCGCATCAAATCTGGTTTGGTGACAATGGGAATCGTACGTTCACCATTGGGGTCATATTCCTTGGCCGTTCTGAGAACCGTAGAATTCTCAAAGTCGTTGCTGGCCGGAATGACAGCGAGAATGATGGTACGAGGCTCCTTAATATAGCGGTCACTGATTGAGCGAATGAGGTCGGGAAGGTTCTCGCTCTGACCATCAAGGGTGGTGTGGATGAACCCGGGTAGGTCGACAATTGTCAGAGGCGACTGGGTTGGACCCGCCAAGGTGATCTCCAACACCTTGTCGGAAATGTGGACTTTATCACCACAGAGAACCTTGGACGCATCATTAATCACTTCGCGGAACATCTCGCGTGGGACCCCGTTCCTATGGCGCATATTGAAGCCGTCTTCGCCCTCGATCCTGGCCGACAGGGCGTCGTCTTTCAATCCAGGATCCCTTCGTAGATGGACCATAATCGCAAAACGCGTGCACATTCCATCACCCTGCGGGAACGCCAGCTGCGTGATCGCTTCGAGCGTGCTCGATTTGCCACTACTCTGGTCTCCCACGATAGCAAGCTGAGGGATGCTCAACTTCTCTGCCAAGAAGCGGGCGTGGACCTTGTAGATATGATCGATGAGGCTTTGGTAGCCAGAATCACGGTGGAACAAAGACATGGTTGGTGTAGGTATCGTTGTTCTTGTTATAGTAGGGCTGGCGTGTTGAAAAAAGTTTAGGCGAATTGGTAAGTAATTGTACACAGTGCAAAAGTGAGAGAAAAAGACGAAGTAGAAGGAAACTCTACCTTAACAACCTGAGCTTGTTGCTAGATGAAGGTGAAGAGGAAAAATACTGATGTTGGGTAGTGTGATAGAGGATGATGCATACAGGTGGATCTTTTTATACTGGTGCCAGATCTACCGAATATCTGTTCAAGCACACTATTCGTTTGTACGATGGAGGCGAAGCAAATGATCTAAACTAGCGTTTGTGAAAAATATATGTTGAGTCCGCGGAACATGACTATTGCTCGACTCTCTTTCTCTTTCTCTCTCTGTCCTATTTGCATGATTGTCGTCGGGAACGAAACGCATCATTTTCCGCCAAGCCTGTCGATTTTGAATATTGGGTGTACAATGCTCTCCTGCAGCAATGTTGTAGTCATGAACATTGAGGTGGAGAAATTTCCGCCAATGAATGGGCTCGCTGACAGCAAGAACTGAAGAAAAGGCATTGTGAGTCCCAAATGTTCCCTCAAAGGCGAAGCATAGAGTTTGAGATGTTCAGGGGCATCTGCTTAACATGAGAGAGCACAGCAGCTTAGAGGAGGATCGGCTCTCAAAAGTGTACGAAATTTCGGTAGAAACTCCCCCACCCGTAACAGTTCACACGAGAAAAGATAGAAATTTACGATCGAATACGCAACAAGTCATAAATTCAAAGACGAGAATATCGTTCTAGTGTGATATCATACCATCTTCGTTCCAATGAAGAGTTCTTTTCAAGAAACTTCTGCTACTACGAATTTGCCAGTCAACCTTATCTGCCCTATACCTACCGTTCAATGCTCATTTCATTTTTCTCTTAATGTAGCACCAATTTGGCGAACCCAACTCCATTTTCACACTCTTAACAGGCTTGGGGCCAGCGAAAATACCAAGTCGACAGCGCACTCGACCTGTTCTAAACTGCCACAATCCGCTGGAAAGTTTAATGGACGTAAAGTATGATCCTCGTTCCAGCTGTAGATATAAAAATAAGAATTATCGTCAGTCCATTGTTCGTACGTGGAGCAAAGCGACACTTGGTTTCCCGAGGTGATTACAAGTACCTACATACCAGAACATAGCCACACCGCTTTTTTTTATCCAGGCTACAAACAGAGATACTCTCATTCCCTTATTTCTGTATGTTTCAGACAAAATCTTGCTGCACATGAACGTGCCAAACAAAGGTGGTTAGAAATTTCCATTTCTATTTTCCTTGCTATTTAGTCAATCTACTTTACAGTGACGCACAAGTTCTGGCATGATCATGCCCTAACTAACGAGCTCTTCGTTCGCCAAACTCAGAGAGTAAAGACAGTTGTTTTGCATGCTTTAATCCCAGTTAGCTCCCTAACATGATGCAACTGGAGTTATCCCAATGTTCAACGTATCTCTTCCACAAGTTGAATCTACGACGGGTCTATAATGGCGCAATTGGCATGGAAGGAGGTGACGGAATAATTTATTTGGGATGATATGCACCTTGGCAGGGAGGCGGTGGTGGGTAGAGCAAACTAAACAATTTTCATCATGTATTATTCTTTTTGTATTGTCCTTTCTTCACATCTGACAAAATGCATGTTGACAGCCATGGATTTTAACCAATCACACCCCGGCCGCGTACCATGTACAAGGGATGGTATGTGGATTTCTGTAAAAAGGAATAAATTGAAGAGGGTTGAATGTTGAATACTGTTCTCATCGGTCGAGTCGGGTCGGTTACGGGACCTTACTTGATCCTACTTGAAAGGTAGTTGGCTCAAGTGTCAAGTATAACTGGTCCGGAGAAGTTAAGGAAGTGAAGCGACTGGAGTGGACTAGAGGGTTTCGCTTAACCGTGAGAAACACCAATGTCAATTCATCACTCCGTTAGTAAATATGAATGTCCTGTGAGTTGTCCGGTGGTATCAGCCTGGAATAGTGTCAAGGAGCCAGTATATAACATGGGATTTCGTAGAGCTGGTTATGTAAAAGGAGAGGGAGGGAAGAGGGGAAACTCTCTTCAAGCGAGTAGAGAACTAGTGAAAAGAATGTAAAAAAGGTTGTGGAGAGAGTTTCCACCAAACACATTACTACTGACGGACCCTCACATTAGATAAAGAGAGTGACATCGCCAGTAAAACCAAGAATATCGGAGTCTGGATGTCATTTGACAGCAAATCCAAGTGGACTGCAATCCTATGTCCGCTGATATTGTATTCGACACAAAGCGCCACCATTCATCCTATTTTACCTCTCAGTTGACTTCCTTGCATTACACTTCGTCCTTTTTTCTACACATTGCTTAATGTCACTCCCATTACCTTTTCAGCGAGAAATCTTCGCCGAGCTGGCTGCTGAAGATGCATTGCTCATTATGGCGCGAGGTCTTGGGCTAAGGAGCATCATGAGTGCATTCATTCAGATTTATTGCCAGGCGCAAAGCCTTGTCTTGCTCGTGAACACCTCGTCGGACGAGGAGACTGCTCTTAGGGACACGCTCTCTTTTGAGGCTCGCCAAAGCTCCCACTTCAAGTCAATCACGAGCGAACTCAACGCAGCAGAGCGTGCCGAAATCTATCGTTGTGGTGGTGTGTTGGCCATCACGTCGCGCATCCTCTTGGCAGATATACTGAACGACGTGTTACCGACACATCTCGTAACAGGTCTCCTTGTAGCGAATGCTCATCGGTATGTCCGAACTGCTGTATGAGGATAATAAGCAAATGATATCTCTCTGATGGTTATGCTCACCTAAGCCCGTTTGTTCAATGGATGAATCATTGGTGGTATAATAGGATTACTGCTACTTCATCAGAGGCATTTGTGATCCGTTTGTATCGAACGCGCAATTCTGAAGGATTCTTGAAGGCGTTTAGTGATAATCCAGAGGCGTTTGCATCTGGATTTTCCACACTTGAAAAAACGATGAAGTTGCTCTATCTTCGTAAGGTTAATCTCTGGCCAAGATTTCACATCATGGTATCCGAGAGTCTAGAGACACATGCTGCGGATGTGATTGAAATTCGTCAGCCTATGACCAAGTCCATGAAGGCGATCCAGGCAGCTATTATCGACTGCATGGATGCGTGTCTGCAAGAGATTCGTCGATCTAGCTCAGCCGTATGTGCTTGGTTGCGTTTTGAGTTTGTATTTGAATCTGCTCCTCACAGCAGTTTCACAAACATACTAAAGACGTGCATAGCAATTCTCGCATCTCTTAGATTGAAATTGATATAGACGACTTTACCGTTGAGAACGCTATGTTCAAGACATTTGACATCACAATTCGACGGCAGTTGGATCCTATATGGCATCGTGTCAGCCCCAAGACGAAGCAGCTTATAAATGATCTGGGAACACTGCGCAAGCTGCTCGCCTACTTGGTTTCGTACGACTGCGTTACTTTCAATACCTTCCTGGAAGCTGTCGTCGCTAGCAATGCTCCTTCCTCGGGTCATTCTTTCTATCAACACTCACCTTGGCTTTTTACTGATCCAGCTGACA
Source organism: Actinomortierella wolfii (assembly GCA_016098105.1). Taxonomy (NCBI): domain Eukaryota; kingdom Fungi; phylum Mortierellomycota; class Mortierellomycetes; order Mortierellales; family Mortierellaceae; genus Actinomortierella; species Actinomortierella wolfii. The sequence continues at coordinate 38,643 of JAAAIY010000028.1, forward strand.
AGATCTTTTCGGTAGAGATAAATGTGTGGTGTAATGAGCATCATTATGCGGACAAAATTTTGCCTGGTGATTAACCGCCTTCTGACTTTTCGGTAGACTGCTAGGGCACGTGTCTTTCTCAAACAAGCCGACTATGTCGATCCAGATGACCCTTCTCTTCCGCCTGGTATGCGCCCAATTCTCGAAGAGCAGCCCAAATGGAGCATCCTCTCTGATATCATGGATGAGATAGAGATGGAATGCTACCATGACCCACATCCAGAAGGCCAGGATGCCGTGCTCATCATGGTGGAAGATCAAAGAACTTGCAACCAATTGAGAAAGTACTTGGCAACGAGCAAGAGTTCCTCTAGTAGTCGAGGAAAACCTCTATTGAGGGAGTTGTTTCATGGGTACTTGCGATGGAAATCTGATATGAAACATGTGCGACAAAACCTCATGGGTACTAAGACTACAAACCATGTGCCGACTCCAGGTATTGATTTGTTTTGATGAGTGAAGTAGAGTGTTGCAGACAGCGCTTCCCTGGATGGTCATATTTATCTTGTAATATGTACCGTTGTCTTAGTGTCACAGGGTGCGCAAGCCTCAACCAGAGGGCCTCCTGCCAACAAGCGAAGACGCGTGAGAGGTGGTTCGACGGCAGTTGCATCGACGGTATCGACAACACTCAAACCGGCATTTGATCAGGAGGCTGAGGCGATGGCATCATTGTAAGTCAGGGTCTTTATGTTGTTGGTGCATCTCTTGATTGCTATTGATGTCGGAATCTTTTTTTTTGTATACTGAATTCCATTCTATAATTATTGATAGTATTGAGAGCCATCGCGAAGACTTTTTGCGAGCTACAGAAGATTTTGCCGAAAAGGAGGAAGATGACGATGACCTTCTTTCACCTCATTTTGGATTGATCGAGCCCAGTACGCTCATAGTAATTCGTCCCTACCATGGCGACGAAGACGCACAGTTATTGGATCACATCAAACCTCGCTTCATCATTATGTATGATCCGAGCCCCTCATTCGTTCGGAATGTTGAGGTATACAAGGCATGCAATCCAGGAAAACAGATCCGCGTGTACTTCACAATATACGACAACTCTGTAGAGGAACAGCTTTACCTGAGTGTACTAAGAAAGGAGAAAGACGCATTCTCAAAATTGATCCGTGACAAGTCTATCATGGTTCTTCCGATTGGCGAAATGCACTCGAAGCAAGTTCGAGAACAGTCATTGCTTCGTAACATTCATACACGAATTGCTGGAGGAGGAAAGTTGACAGATGAAGTAAAAGTGCCACAGATTGTTGTCGATATTCGTGAACTTCGAAGCTCTCTACCTTCCATTTTGGATGCACAAGGGTTCACTATCATTCCTTGCACCATCACTGTGGGGGATTATGTGCTTTCACCCAATGTCTGCGTGGAGAGAAAAAGTATTTCCGACCTAATATCCTCATTATCATCCGGTCGTCTGTAAGTATTCTTTGACCGCTTTCTTGTGTAAATGTAATAGTGATTAGAGGCATGTATTAAGATTGAGTGATGATGAAAGCTTAATAGAATCTAAAATTCACGCTGTTATAATTAGGTACACACAAGTGGAAGCCATGACAGCCCATTACAAAAACTCCGTGCTTTTGATTGAGTTTGACGAAGACAAAGCATTTGCTCTACAGGTACTGGGAGATTTTCATTCTTATGTGGAACAAAGTAGCATTATCGTAGATTTTGGTATTAATACTCTTTTATAATCATCTGTCAGACTGCTTCCGAAATTCGGCCAGATATTTCTATTACCGACATCTCGTCCAAGCTAGTATTGCTGACCCTAGCTTTTCCAACTCTTCGTGTGATCTGGTCATCCTCTGTGCACGCAACTGTAGAGATATTTGAAGATCTGAAGGTAGAGCCATACAGATTCCTGAAGTCATCCGGTCTACCGTGTGATACCTATTGTTACATACTTATCTCTCTTTCTCTTTCTCTCTCTTTGTCTCTAACAGCGCTCGGAGGATGAGCCGGACGCTGCTACTGCTCAGTCAGTTGGAGTAGATCAACAAGAAGGTATTGATAGTGACTTCAACCTGGTGCCGCAGGATATGCTTCGTTGTCTTCCAGGGATTACATCAAAGAATTATCGACATGTGATGCGCAAGGTCGAGAATATCCGAGAACTTGTTGATATGGACATCCAAAGCCTGAAAACATTGCTCGGCGACGGTCCAGGTCAGAGCTTGTACGAATTTTTTCACTGCGATACACGTGTCGATCTTGTAAAGCGGGTTTAAAATAAATATTTCTTGGCCGGAACACCACGGTTTACATGAATATCAGAGCTCTAATGCCGCGTGCAGGGAGGCGGAGTTTTTCACCAGCCACCTATCTATGAAATGCTCTGGCCCTTTTCCCAAGCCCACTCCTTGCTCCCCTGCCAACTATGTTTGGCCCCTGACCCTTTCCTTTGACTGTCCTCTTCTCAACCTGTTTCCTCCCATTGCCGCCAAACACCCTACTTCACACAAAGGATATATTCATCCTTTTGTTCATCACCTCCTCTCCATCCACTGTTATTTCAACCTTCATCTCAACCTTACCTCAACGATAGTCCCTCATTTACGTGTCGTGCTTATTTATTCCACGTCCCTTCCGCCAGTAGGTTAACCTGATCTGATGCAACCTACAATTGCAACAAAACAGCTACTTGCTTACCACTTGACATTCCTACCCTCCCAGCCAATGAATGCATCCCCTTGTCCACTCATGAACTCTTGGCCAAGACCCTTACCAGCAGAATCATTACACACGCCTTTTGCAAACTGGTTCAATTGACAGTGGTTTTAGACTCTTTACAAACGTATTTAGTCGACACCTTCCATGGAGTCTACTCTGGGACTTGGTTGTTACACAACTACTACTTTTGTTGTCTTGGGGTCCAGCACAGCATGAATGCAAGGGCTGCCATTTGCATTTTTTTTTCTTCTTCTTCTTCTTCTTTTGAGGCAATGGCTGTAGTCTCACTTCCATGAACTTCGGCAAAGTTATTTTAACTTCCGTGATGCCATTGTAACCTTCTCGACTCTTCCCATCCAACAGCCCTAGACTTTCTACTTTTCTGTCTGTCATTTTGTACCGTTTTTCAGAGAACCGTATTCGAGTCAGAACAACCCAGCAGCACTACCACCATACTCAGCAGACCTTTGCATGAGCCGATAAGTCGATATCCACCACCATGAAAAGTGTGCGCCAGAAATGGGCCTCTCGTAAAACCAGCCGGCGGCTCCAGCGTTGTTGGCAGGACTACATCGGCGCACTCGATAGGAGGTAAACACTTGTGCACGAAGCCTACAGCGTCTCTCATCCCCCTGTTTTTGCGACCCTTGGTGAGGCCCCAAAGTGTGTTTCCCATTTTAACTATTTTTTGGCATTCAAAAAATCGGATTCGTATCAATAGTGACGCAATGACGGTCGCACAACGTCTGATTGTCTTCCTGGACGCTTTCATCGAAGCCTATCATGAGCAAGCAACAAGCACTGATCCCGATCTGGCTGAGCTTTCAGTTGACAAGCTGTATGGCGATTGTTCAGATGTTCTTGAGGTACTTTTGGAGGCTGTATACAAGTAAGTTTCAAAAAATCATCTTGATGTTTGTATATCTGTTGACATGATGCGTTATTGAATCACTTACACACGTTGTCTACTCTGGTAGGAACACTATTATGGATGAGCCGGAACGCGAGGAATGCTTGCAGGAGGCGTATTGTAAAGCGCTGGTTCTTATCGATCTCATTCTAAAGGTGAGAATACCTAAGATGAATGTTCATTCAGCTCCTAAATTTCAGTTCCCTACTTCAAGATGATTCTTAATAACGCACATTTTTTGTGAATATAACTGCGTCGCTTTTAGGATGAAAAGTATCGTAATATTGCGTCTTCTTCACCGCAAGTGATCACACGAACTTTGTCGATGCTGGAGAGACCTGGATCTGTTGAGTCCAAAATTTTGACACTCCGGATTGTTGCAACTCTTGGCGAAAGCGATCGGAACAAGATTGAGATTGGTATGATATCAAAGTCATTCGTCATCGAGGAGTGTGATTCGAAATCGATATATCGTCCCCTGCTGTTTTTAATCAATATTATGCATTTTGCATTCCATGCAATAATTAGCTCGACATGAGGGCTATCGAAAAATACTGAGATTACTTATCGACAACAACCCGGAGCTGACGCAGGAGGTCATCAGAACTGTCAACTTCCTACTCGAATTTAAAGGCGAAGGATCATCAACAGAGGCAATGGGACTTTCTATTGTCTCAACAACATCAAAACCATTACCATCGGATACAGAGCCACAACGTGGTACACTTTCAAACGGAGCAGATGAGGATAATGTAGGGTATGCAAGATCGTCTTTCCAACTAGGCCGTGCTGCCTCGCAGATATCTTCTCTCCCTCCTCGGCCAAGATCTCTTGTCAGCCCTCACAAGTCTGCAACCTTCTCATCGCCCATTTCGCATCAGCAATCCAAACATCTTACATCATCCAGCACTCCTCCAAAAGGAGGTACCTACCTGCGGAGCATCGTTGGCATTGATCGTGTGTCGAATGCTATCAGTGAAGTGCGTGGAATGTTTGTCCAGGAGCTGGGCAAAATTTTCCCGCAGCTCAATGACCAAGACAGCCTTGGAATTGTCGGTATGGGATCGGATGAGAGTGCTCAATCACCGACGTCCGGAAATTCTATACCCACGCATGAACAGATCCAGTTTGCCGTTGCATACTATTCACAACTGCTTCATCCAGAGGAAAATGTTGCTAGCAATACCAAACAGGAAGACGGAGTGGCTAAGGATCACGAGGACACTCAAGCAACACTGTCGGCGAAGGATCCTTGTCCAAAGTCTGTCAACCCTTTGCCAGGCAATGAAAGGCGTGCTTCATTAAAGAGAATGTCCTCAGAACCAAATCTGAACGAGGTTGTACGACCAAGCTCAGTTACACGTAGGAAATCAGAAGAATGGCTTAATGACACCTCGCCATTAACTCGAGGGGCTGCTGCAGAGATGGCAAAAGAGGAAGAGCAGACGAGAAAAAAGCTTCCCGCTAATGTTCTGAAGGTAACACTCGGGTTGGAATGCTCAACTCACTATTTTACGGTCCATTCATGAATACTTTGGGAAGACCCATGGCGACCGTACACTTTCTTACGTTCACTTCCTCTTATTTTCTTTCCCTTCCTTTAGGAGTTTATGCGTACACAAGGTGCATTGCGATCTCTTATGTCGATTTTGGAACGGAGTACTTTGGACCCATCCGAGCAATTCCTCGCTCCACACGAGCCAACCAGGACGCTATTAGCAACGAAAATTGACATCATGGAGACAGTGTGCAAAGTTCTCTATCAAAATTCCGCAAATCAGCGTGAGTTTCGAGCGTTAGACGGATACTCAACGCTTCTCAAGGTTTTTGATGAGATTCGTGTACCAGCAACTGGCACTGATGTGGCACCAGCATTATCACGTAAGACTTCCTTTTCACCTGATGGTGCCGATGTATTGATGCCGAGGCCTTTATCCCCAGTGACAGGAGAGGTCAGGAAGCGTGCAGAGACTCCGGCATCCATGGAGAGCCGTCGGACATTGCCAAGGCCACCTCAGGCTCGGAGGGCGTTGCTACTTCAGTCACTTTCATCAGTATTTTTTGATCTTGCTCTGGATGGATCTTCACGGAATATGGTGCAAAATATCGATGCTTTTCTGTTTCATTTTCGATTGTTACTCGAAGCGAAGCAACTTGATGTACGTATGATGGCCGCCAGAAGCATCCAAGACTTTGCCACATTGAACGGCATCAATGCAGTCGCAGCATGGAGGTGTGGAGGTATCGACAGGATTACCGGCATCCTGAGAGAAGCTTCAAGATGCTATGCCACAAGTAGTACTTTACATGACCTTCAATGGGAAATAGCTAAGCGGATAGGCCTCGATATTTCGCCAGACATCAGTGATCTTGCAGATCTACGAGATATTGACTACTTTGACGGCTTTCTGGTCTCTGAAGACACTGCTCCTTTGGCGGATATGATCAACGATGGCTCACCAGTATACAAATACCTCATATTCCTTACACGGTTATTGGAGTACATGTCCGTTCTCCTAGTAGAGGATATTGCATACATTCTATATGTAAGTGACCATGAGCGGCTCTTGCTATTCCGGTTGTGTTCTATTAACGACTCAGAGTACTAATTTTATCTATTGTTCCCATCAGGAGCTTTCACGTTTAATCATGGAATTCAACATTCCGGAGAGCAGATCGGTCGTGGCCAACATCCTTCTTCGTTCAGTGGCGCGTATTACAACGGATTTCCTCGCTCGAGGAGCTCCTATCGAGGAAAAATTTGTTAGTATCTTCCTTCAGATTGTGCGGACGTGCAACCGAGAACCTCAGATAACACCTTCGGCTGATGAGAAACCCGCAGCAACGTCGCAGTATACCCCTTTGTCAGAGAGCGAGAGCGAATTGCGGGATATCGTTCATTTGGAACAACGGTTGCTTGCTCTTTTCATCGTCGGCAATGTCGTAAAAGGAACCCCCGGCAGTGTGGAGGTATTTGAGATGCTACAAGGGTATGAAGTCTTGACTGAGATCATCTTACCAGACAAGCGAGCATGCCATCACCCTCGATCAAACGGCAGGTCGACTGAGCAGCCCGCGACATTCGCCGAGTCACTGGCTAACCCAGGCCTTTGTCAAGACTGCTTCCGCTCCGACATTGTCGCGGCAGATCTTGCATTGTGGCTCCTTCGTTCGTTTATGCTGGAGGATGCGGACAATCGTATAGCAGCAGTTTCTTGGTTAATAGCGCTTCTCAAAGCTTCACTTTCGGGAATTGAGGAGATGCGGCGCCAGAGTTCTCAGCACCGACCGTTGTATGGTCATCGTCCAAGGACGAATCTCTCATTGCTTCCTATACCAGCTCAGGATCAGCAGCAAAACCAAGCACACGCTCTTCTTGTTTACCTGTATACCAAAATATGCAATACGATTTCACTCTTACTCCGGGAGTCGAACGAATGCAGGTTTCGATTTGGTGAGGCGTGTGGCTTGCAAATCATCCTCAGCGTTCTCAGCGTAAGCCAACAAGCACTCGAGGTCTTGCATTTTCTACCCACTCTATGGACAATTATATACGATCTTTTACTGAGCCACTCTGATACTCTGTTCTCTTTACTTTAGAGCGCTCAACATCAAGATGTGGCAACGGCCGCACTGATCGCTGTGGGAGACTTTTTCGCTGGAGTGGAAGGAACTGCAGCACTCTTGGGGGAAACTTTCGGATACGATGGTTTCCTCGAATTAGTTCTTGAGTCAAATCGCCCCTTGGACAAGTAAGTTTACCCATGTACAAGTGGGTATATAGACGTAGTGTTCCAATGTAGACATTCCAGTGATGTTCTCTTCCATCTAACAGAGTTCCTTAATCTTATAGATTGTGTTGTGAGGTTGTGCTCGAGGTTGCTACGATCGGCAATGTCATGTCTGGTCAGACAAGGCCCCACATTGAAACAGGAAACTCTGTTTACTGTTCTGAAATCTGGCCATTTACTGCTGGATTGACGGCGCCTTATTTGTTATATCCTTCCACTCTACCATTCACGTGTCCACGACAAGCAGGTTCGTTCTTGACAGCACCCGTCCACAGTCATCCAGGCAGCGAGAAGCTTAACAGCCCGGCTATTGCTTCTCTCAATTCTCACCGCACGCAGTCGCGACCAAGCAGTGTGTTTCTTGATGATGCCATCGATACCATCACCAACCACTCATCCCATCACTTGCCATCTACGTTGACACCTGGAATATCTTCAGCAGCCTCTATCAAATCCTGGAGAAGCGCTGGCGCCTCTCCTTTTCAGCACCATTTCACTTCCAGCAGTACCAACCTCGTTAATAGCTCTACTCCGCATGAACTACACCCCTCGACCTACCATGACACTATTCCAGAACGGCCAAAATCGGCGGCAAGCCAACGGACCAGTATCTTCGGCCTCCCTGGTTGGGCTAACGTCATTGCACCGGCCATATCTATCTCATCCACTACACCATCTGATGCCAATGCTTCTGAGATGTCCGTTAAGACTGCATCGCGACGAAGCAGCGTACAGTCGCAAACGAGTCAACTCGGAGTGTTGGTAGACTCGCATCATGCAATGTCAACTTCCAAAACGACACCAAGTGCCAGAATGCAATCCACTACTCAGGACACCAAGTCTCCAGTGACGCGCAAGCGCAGTAACTCTAGGAACCTTGGAGGGTTCGGGCTGAACACAACCAACCTTGGCTACCAATCAATCATCCCAACTGAAAGGATCGCCTTCAAGCACCTAGCAGGAATAGTCTTTCGTGATGCAGATGCTGCTCGTATGACGCTTCGCTTGCTCGCCCGCGTAGTGGAGTGCAACAACCCGAAACTCGCCAGCGACTATTTCAATCTGATGATGTTGCTCATGGAAGTCAATCCTCGTAACAAGGAGCTGTTGAGTAAGAACGGTGGACTTTATTTCATGCTCCAGATCTTATTCCGTCGCGGCAGACAACAAGACGGCCTTGATAATGGGCCTGTTGGCTATCCATATCTGCCTCGCCCTACTGACCCTCCATATGTGGATCTTGTGCCAGCCATGGGAGCATACGATATTTCCGTGGATGATATTCGACTCTTGTTTGATGCTGTATACGATCCACTGGAGATGTTTATCCAACTAACAACTGAGTCAACCACGAGTAAGGACAAAGCTTTGACTCTCAATAGTGGCAATGACGTTCTGTCACCTCTTCCAAAGTCTGGCGCTCAATTTGATATACTCCGCGGTGCACGTCGCCAGTTTAAGACACGACCTCGATCTGAATCGGCTGGCGCAGCACTTATCTCTCACACAGGAGAAGAATCCAGGAGGGTATCATATTCGCCGCGCCTGACTTCCTCAGCCTCCATGGGCTCCTTTCAGTACAATCCTCTCTTCATAGCTGAGATGGAACAACAGATGATGTACGCCATTGAGAAGATTTCAGAGCGCGTAGATCCTCCAGCGTACTTCAACTTCAACGGGCAAGATGCCTGTATCACAACCTACCCCGGCGTAGTCGAGAAGGTCGTTTCCGTCAAAGGGGGATACACTCTGAGCCTCTGGGTTAAAGTTACTGCATTCTTGGAGAAGGAGACAGGTCTTGTCTGCTATGAGGAGGAGAACGGCGAAAAGACAATCTTCGAGCTGTACTTCAAGTCGTTAGATCTTTCCAACCGGTATTGCCTGTGCGTGCGCACCCAGCACTTCCCTTCACCTCCAGAGGACTTTGTTTTTGACCGGTTCGACTTTGCAGAGACGGGAATCTGGCACCACATTGTTTTTGTACATCACAAAACCATGAAGTTGATCGTGGATGGGTGCGAGATTCAATCGTACGGCACTTTCAATCAGCGGAGACACGAGCGAGATGGCGCATTGATTGGCGTCCTTGGTCGCAAGGGTCGCCGCTGCATGATGACAGCAACCATGCCATCACCCTCTCTTAGTGATGTCGCGCCTCGCCCTCTAGCCTCAACTGCTTCAGCTTCCAATGTTTCGCTTCCAACGGCGGTCCCTGGAAGTGCAGCTGCTTCAAATGCCCTTTTGCAGACGAAGGCACGTTCAAGCTCGGCGGATCTCACCCTTCCGCAAATGCCTAACAATTCGTTGGGCTTCTTTTGCGGTCAAACCGCTAAGGTGCAATTCATTCAAGGCGAGTGGGATCACACAATGGCGGAAAGAGTGTATAATCTTGGACCTGCCTCTAAGGAGCTATGGAGGGCGCATGGTATCAAAAGCCCTATCATTGCAGTTCTTGATCCTGAAGAGTTTAAGAAAGATATTGAAGCTCAAGAGCTGCAACAGGGTAGGCCAAGTCTGTCGTCGGTCAGATCGTCTCAGTCTTTTACAACAACAAAAGAAGTGAAGCTAGAACTTCGTCATGGAATCCTGCAAGGGGGTTGCACAATTCATATGACGCGAGCGATGAGAGACCTGATTGATCAGGTCGGTGGCATTCAGCTCTGCTTCCGCTTTTTGGAGATGACTCCAAATCATCTTCAACTGGTTGGTTTACGGGTCATTTCCAATTTATTGTACAAGTCACCCAAGAACATTGAGCATTTCCAGACGGCACTTGATGGATACGATGTTTTGTTCAGATCCCTGCACAGATCGGCTAACGAACTTACAATTGAGCATTTTGGTATTCTCTTCGATATTGCGACCAATGGCAACATCAAGGACGAACATCTGGTCTTTTCCAACGCGGCATGTCTCCAGCTTATCCTCAAGTTGCTTCCAGATGTTGTCGACGATGTGCAAAGCTATATCATGCGTACGCTGGTTGACTTGATTGTCGAATCACCTGAGAACATGAGGCTATGGCGAGAGTCATTTGGTATGATGACACTCTTTCAACTCCTGCGTGCTCTTCCACCCCAGCTCCGCCCATTCTTGATGTGGACTCTCGAGTCCATGATGGATGGTATCTCTGTGCAGGAGATAGGTCATCTCATTAGTTTTGTTGGCTCGACGCAGGATGAGCCTCAACTATACGAAGTACGGCGCGATATTATCGAAATGGTTTACAAACGAATGACGACCGATCATGCACTTGTGGACTTGCTGGTGACAGGGCTGGAGGGCGTGACTATCACCATCGGTCTCCTGGATACTCCCAACGATCAGTCCAGAGTCCTCATCCTCAAGATGATGGGTATTCTTCTGAGCGCCAACGTTAAGAATGGCAGAGCTGCCCTCGCCAAGCCACGCTTGGGCATTGATCTCATCTGTAGCACGCTGCAGAAATATCCTTTGACGACAGATGTGATTCAGATCCTACTCAAACTTGCTCAAGGTGCTTTTCGGTGCGACCCAAGCTTGCGATGTGCTTCTCCCTCGTTAGAACGAGCCGCCGCCGTTAGCACGGCTGAAGGTGCTCGCAAGTCACTTGAAAGCTCGTTTTCGCAGTCTTCGGCACAGCTTTCATCATCACCACCCTATTCAGTAGGCGTGGTAGCCAGGCTACCGTTACAGGGGTCATCAGCAGAAATCACTGAGGTGTCATCGCTGTTGCCCCCTGGCATCGCGAGTGGAGGTTACAAGCCCCTCAAGATCCATCAAGTTGGCGCCAATGATTTGGGCACGAACGGTACATATAATCCATCGTCTCCGCCTCTGTCGTCGCCGTTGTTGCCGCAGCCACCTACCCAAAGTCAAAGTATCCATCGGAGACAAACACTTACCTCTGATACTGGCTTTCGCCTTCATCGATCAGGATCTTTAATATCATCGGGTTCCGCGAATGTTCAGGTATCAAGCGCCAAGAGCTCAAGTATTGGTGCCGGCAGCAACGTTAGCAGCATTGGTAGCTCGAAGCACTCAGATGAGCTCATGTATCCCGAAATGATCCGGCTCATCCTGGACTTGATTGGCGCTCTTCCACATACCGACATAGTGACGCACACTCTCACTGACATCAAACGGATTCTGACGATAGAGAACATGAGAATTTTGTGGGAAGCTGGATGGGTGCCATGGGTAGGTGCATTCTTGACAGCCAAGGCTAACATTCGCATGACGTCTGCGACCGAGCATCTGAGCTACAACCGAGCTTTGGGCGTTTTGGACAGCATCATGCAAAAGATGATGATCTTTGACTTGTCTAGAAAGACTTCCATCACGGTACGCAACAAGGGAGCTCTGGTCACCAAGGATGAGGATGTGGGTATTCAGCTGAGGCTGACAGAAGCTGCTCTGACATGGTTTGACCGCAACCCGAATCTGGACACCGAGTCGGCGCACCTGGTTTGTAAAAGCCTGGTGTTACTCTTCCGGCGAGTTGAGGAACTCTCGCGCAAGTTTGAGGAGCGGCGCCGTCTGGCCGAGAAAGCCCGGCAAGAGGCGATAGCAAGGGAGCTAGCCTTGGCGGAGAAAATAGCCACGGAGGAACGAGAACGCAAACACAGAGCCATTCAAGCGAGCGCTATGTCGCTTGCTAGTAGCCTTGGTGGTACGCTACGTCCAGCTACTGGAGGTCAGGTCGAAGAGACAAACTCGATATTATTCAATGCAGAAGGTGATACAGACGCCGAGGAAGTAGCAGGTGGAAGTGCCTTTGGGACTAACAATCATTCGGATGTTGAGAGTGAGTCTGATAGCAGCATTGAGGAAGGTCACATTGGTGGCAGAGAGTTGGACGATGTTGCACTGGCACTGCGTGCAGAAGATCATCACCGAAACAGAAATTCAGGTGACTCTGGAGCGACTTCGCCTACTGGATCCACAACGTCCACACTTTCGCTACCGATCTCGACATATTCCATGGCCATGGCTCGTGCAGCCGCTGAGGGCCGTGCTCTGGAAGAATTCAGGCACAAGTTCGCAGTAACGCCTCCCGAATTGAGATCACCAGGCTCTGTTGGAGCTGGTGGGGTCAATCCGGATCAAATGGTTGGCAGCAGCCAAGCGTCGTTTATGAGCCATCATTCCCCTCAGTATCAACAGCGAGGAAGGCGACAAGGCCATCGAGCAGGTCGCCCTGATTTTAACTATTCTGTTGGGTCATCAGGAACAGCGTCACCATCGGGTTACCCAGCAGCTACCGCCAGACAAAGCTTTCAAGGTTCGTCGTCGGATCTGCGTTCACTAGAAGCAGCTGCAGATGACAACTCTGCCAAGTGGGAAGAATTACCGTGGCCCCCACTGCGACTCTATGAGCATTTCGTGGCATGCATTAACAACTTGGCGTGCTACAACAATTCAGCCATACGTGCGGCTATGAAGTCAAGTGGGCTGTTTAAGATTCGAGATGGACTCATCCAAGTAACTGAAGGTGGCAATCCTCCGAACCAACAACAGCCAGGTTTTGAACCGCAAGTCCAACGCCTGTCTCTTCCACTGTCGACTCAATCTCCAGCGAACACGCCTCTGAAAGCTACGCAGCGCTCCTCATTTCTTGGACAGGCTCTTGCCAGCCAGTCACCTGCTCGTGGGTTTGATCTCCACCAAAACTCTGGCAGCCGTCAACTGCAGCAGCCACGTCAGAGAACTGTGAGTGCTCAATATGTCCTAACTAACCAAGGTCGCCAAGAGGAAACTAGGCGTTTGAATTCAGGAAATGTTCGTCTTCCAAATTCACCTGAATCCGGGAGCGCCTTGTCTCCTTCCTCTCCTTCAGTGACAAACAAAAGAGGAGGAAGCCAGATTGTCAACCGTGCTCGCTCGTTTTCTGCCGTATTGCTACCTAGTCTATGGAGCCAGAACTCGTCGTCTTCACCTACAACCGCAGGGACCTCAGCCTCAACCTCTGCGCAGAATGATGGACATGGTCGTTATCAACAGCCACAACAGCCCCAGCAACGTTCTGCTACCACGGCACTTCAGGAAGCCAGCAGTAATAATCAATCGTCGTCGAGCATTGGCATGCTCGGTCTCACGTCTTTAGTCTAAAGTATCCATTGTACACATACCTCAGAACTGTTCTATTCTATCACTCCTTTGGTTTTTTTTTCCTGCCTTTCCCTTCTTTTTCTTAGTACTCTTTTCTCCCTGCTCAATGTAATATTCGTTTGCAACCAATTTCTTTTTATATAATATCTGATAGAAACCGCATAAATGAATGCAGTCCCGCCTAAATAAATTTGGAAGGTTGAAAAGGAGTAACGCTAAAAAAATTCTGTGCCTCTATTTTGTCCTCTTTCTGCATGCGACACTGCATCCGCAGGCACGTCCTTCTTACTGTTCCTCCTCCATTCTACGAAACAACACCCAGCGGGCAAACATTTTTTGAAGGATGAGCTCGGGGGAATTCCGCATCCCCGCGGAACCAAAGCGTCAGCGACAGCCCACTCAGGATGCATCAGCGGCATCGAGCAGCAGTAACCAGAGACAGACTGCGTTGCCATCGCAAACGCCACTATCGCAAACTCAACGCCAGCCAATCCCGGAGATTTCCACCACAGAGGCATCCTTTAGTGGAGATATTTACTCACAGGAATACTATGAAGGCATGCCAGTGTATAGACATCCACAACGCCACCTGCTCCGTGCAGGCACGGGACGAGGAGGAGGCGGAGGAGGGTGGACTGGCGGTGGCGACACTGGGTTTTCGCAACAGGCAACACAACCAATTGGGGGCATTGATGCGACTCAACCAGCAGGGAATTGTTTGTCATACAACCCAGAGGATGAGGAGGAAGAAGAGGCTCCTCAGGGCAATCCATTTGCGTTCCTAGTAGGACAAGATGGATTGCCGGATGTGATCTTATACGACGGTGATGGAATCGAGCTGACTTTTGGTGCCAGCGAAGATTGCAGCGTCCGATTGCCACGTACCAAGCTCGGTGTTAACCCAACAGACGACAAGTTCAAGAAACCCTGGTTTCGGGTGATTGTGGTAAAGTGTCTACTCTCTTAGTAGAAGATAAACATGGGACACCATTGACTAGAAAAAAAAGGGGGGGGGAAGAGAGAATTTAAAATGGTGGCAACGAAGAGAAAAAGGGAGTGGACATGAATCTCATGGAATATGCTTTTTTGCATTAATTTACTATTTAGAAACAACACAACAAGCGAGACAATCGAACGAAAGGTTTATGTTTGCCAAGTGTATACGTGGAAGATCTCAGGTACTATACACAAAACAATATCAAGAGTGAGAAATTGACACGGACTTGTCTGCATTAAATCATTATTGACGCTATCTATTTTTTTATGTTCTCACTATATCATCAGCGGATTCGGGACATATGTAGATGGACGACTAGTCGTGAAGCCTCAGCGAGTAGGTTGGGGCGCTTCTATCCAAGGCGCAGCAACTCCAGCATTTAATGCCTTTCACTACATTTTCCGCGACAAATCCTCCGATGCACCTATCAGGATTGAAGGCGAAAGAGGAACATACCTAATTGGACCCTTTTTAGGTCAGGGAATGTATTCCATTGTCCGCGAAGCAACAGATGACAAGAACAGCAGTTTGAAATACGCCTGCAAAGACATTGACAAGAGCAGTCGAGATTTCACGCCTGTTGAGTTGGAGTGCATACAGCATGAGATAGATATCTTGAAAGTGTTGGATCATGTAAGTCTTTTCACGTGGGCTCGTATGGCCTAATGACCTGTACACTCTATGATTAGACTTCACTCAGTGGCAGATCACAATGGATAACACTCTCTTTGATTGCGTTGGAATTGTAGGAAAACATTGTCAAGTTTATTGACGAATGCAGAGACGGCCCTCATATTTACATCTTCACGGAATTTATCAATGGTCAGACGTTGCACGAATATTACCGACAGGAGAACAATTTTCTGGACGAGGTCACAGCCAGGAACATCATCAAACAAGTATGCTCTGCCTTGCGCTACTTGCATACCAATGGCATTGTGCATCGAGATATCAAGTCGGAGGTTTGTCTCACTCTTTTCTCTTACACTGGCTGCTAAAAAATCTCAGCATATACGTGGGCTTTGCTTTTTGCTTATCAAGCACTATATTTCATAATTTTCTTTCCCTTCTATATAATAGAACGTAATGTTGGATGTGGACAATAAGGTCAAATTGATCGATTTCGGTCTAGCTCGGTCACTGTCTTCAACGGCCCCACTGAAAACTCTTTGTGGAACATATGCGTACATGGCTCCTGAGTGTGCACAAGGAGAAGAACGCAACTCGTATAGCACCCCCGTCGGTACGTTGATTGGAGGACGTTTCTGCTTTATGTTATTCCAGCGGCAACCGCATTCCCTTATATATGATCTTCATCGTTATTTACGTTGTTAACAATGGCGACTAATAGCAACCTTTTGATTCTTCATTTTCAATGATACAATCAGATGTCTGGTCTGTCGGCGTCATGTTGTTCCGGATGTATGTGAGCACATACCAATGAACCTGTTGTAACTTTACATGTAGCTCGGAATTGACACTTTAGTATCTAGAACTACATGTTCACATCAACATTCTACGATTTTTTCATGTTTTAGGGTTGCTGGACGGTATCCCTTTAGTGATAGTTCAGACTCATCTGATGAGGCGGCAGCACTTTCACCCACGGTTGAGCAAGCCAAGGTGGAGCATCTCAAATTTGAAGAAGCCAAGCCGGCGGATGTGCCTGAGGTCCAGGAGCATGAAGATGACTACAAACCCATCCCTGATGAGCACAATACTGATACAGTCAACCTAAAGAGCGGATCTGAGGGTGCTCTGCTTTCAACTATAAAGCAGAAGGAGAAGGTGTGGGGAAGAAAGGTCGACTATGGTGTCGATTGGATGAAACACGTTGATGACATTAACCCACGGACTAATCCATGTAAGCAAGCGTCAACACAACTCTTGCATGATGTTACGACAAACCCATGAAACGACCGATCTTTGTTAGTCAAAGAGAGGATGTTAATTGGACCAAACTTATTCATTTGCATTTCACCATTGTCAATTACAGTGAAATCGATTTTGACAAGATTTTTGGAACTGGATCCTTCAAAGAGAATCACCATGACACAGGCCTTGAATCATCCATGGTTGAGGATACCCGATGAACAGCTCGAAGCCCTGGAGGAACAAAATGTGAGTGTTGTGTACCAGCTCGTCTGCGTGGACATAAATATCTGTGGGACTTGACGCATTCTTATTTCTGCAGACATGTTACTAATGCAGGCTTCTGCTTGTTGCTTATTATAGAATCGACGCTCTGATAGCACAAAAGCTGATGACCATGTGAGCGGCACTCCGTCAGACGACAACGGAACACCATGGGGACGGCTGGAGCTCATTCCCGGTAGTATCAACTCAGCGCCGGAAACGATCAATTTAGTCAAGGAAAAGACTTATTTTGGCCGTGCTAAAGGTACAGAGGACGAAGAATGAGACTCGTTTTGAATACACCGGCAATATGCGTAGTGTCGTATTAACATGAGTAATTGGATCCTGTCTCTGTCCTTGTAGGCGTCGATGTGCACCTTGGGAATGATAGGTTCATCAGTGGCTATCAATGTATGATCCAGTTAGAACAGGACGGCAGCGTCATCCTGGTTGACAATGGGTAAGGATAATATACAATTTTTTTCACGGGTCAACGATATTTTTCTTTGTGGTGGCGCCATTTATGATGTGAAAAAGTATTGTGTAGAAGAAACTCACATTTTCGCATTTTTTTTCATCAGTGTCAATCCAACCCATGTCAACAATTTTAAAATCTGTAGAGGAATGGCTGGCCAAGTTTTCACCGAAGATATCATCGGTTTTATCGTCCCTCCAGATGATGATGGTGAAGTCAATCCATCATTACGCCCTCGAGGTATGTGTTTCATTGTCCGAAAGTGATAAACCAAGTCTATAATTCTTTCACGAACATTTCGATTATTAATGATGGCACTCATGACTCTTTCATTTTTTGCCCCTTCATGCTCGATAAACTACAGACGACAATCAAAGGTTTCTCAAGTATCGCATCCTGATCAACAATGCGCCGGAGCCGACACCGGAACAAAAGATACTGCGGCGGTATGAGTCGCGGACCGATCTTGTTATGATCAAATCAACCAAGCACCTTAGACTCGACAACAAGGACCGTATCAAAATTGAAGAGGATCGCCTCAAGGCATTAGCTTCTAGAAGCGAGTTGGACAGTGAAGAGTGGGGATGGCTCGAACCCCTCAATGATTTTACCCGAGAAGAACGGTTGAAAAGACAAATCGTAACAATCGGTCGTGCCCCTGGTAAGTTTATCACCTGTTCATACACATACACATACACACAAGTACCAGCTGGAGTTCAAAAACTCGTATCATGTTTCTTCTGGATGCAGGCTCTTACTTGATATTTTTTTGGTTGCTTCTCTTTTGTTCCTATTAGATTCAAATATTCGTATCGAGCATTCATCAGTCAGCAGGCGTCGTAAGTACCTCTTCGAATGCAACACTCGAATGTCTTTCCAACTCGATGTTTAGAGCAACATGTCCTCTGTTGTTACTGCTTTTTTCTAACATTGTATCTTATTGTGTCCATTGTCGTAATATATATGTCTGTCGTTGCTTGGTGGGAATTATTATAGATTGTCAGCTGAAGTGGGAGCGTCCATTGGCGTACCTTGTGGACACAAGCCATAATAGCATAACTGTCAGTGGCCACATCGTGAATGGGACGATGCAGCTTCGAGATGGTGACAAACTTTGCATTAGCAAATCCAGCAGTATGTTTTTATCATTTGTGATTTACAACTCTTGTGCCATACCTCGGTTAAAACTCGTCTACCTCTTGTGAGCATAGAGGGAAAGAATACTAACTGTCCGCTTTGCTTTCCTATCTGAATAATATTCACAGATGAAGGGGATTACATCGGATATATATTCCACTACTCTCCAGAAACCATGAATATGGCTCCTCCTGCCAAGAGGATGAGGGGCGAATGATCACAACTGCCAAATCATCTTTCTTCCCTTCAGAATTTGTACAAAAAGGAAAGACCCAAAGCAAATTGGCAACTGAAAATTACCCATAGACAATGTTATTACAAAACAAAACAAAGTTTTGGTATCGCAACCCATTCATATTTCAATTGTGCGTGAGATGGAGATTTATTTCTTTTTTTTCCTTATCAGATCCTAAAATCGATCGCCCACTGGCTGCGATCGGCTCCGAGTTAACGGAATAAAGCCTTTTCAAGATTATGTATAGCGTATACAAAAACAGGTTTACAATTTTGAGTATCAAACTTCATTATTGATGACTTTACATTTGCTTCCAGAACAGGCCTTCCAGCTACACGATTTGCAGAGTTCAATATTATAAATTCCATTGGAATTTGCTGAGTGCGCCCATGTCGCCATTTTCTGAATATTTTCTTCTGCAGAAACTTGTTTATTTGTTCTTTTTCAGGTCATACAAAGGGTATCCAACCCTATAAGACTCGAATATTTCATCGAGCCTCAGGCTGCGGAGTGGCTGTGCCAAGTCTTACCCCTGAAGCCTTTCTGCGTGGTCGTGTGATTGCAGCCTGGTAGCTGGTAGCTGGGCCACTGAGAATGGGCTACGCGATCGCGTGTATTTTCAACGCAGTCGAAGCAGGGGATCCTGCTTCCACATGGCGCGTTGGACCTGCTACGATCCTTTGAGGGAATGTCTGAAACATGTCACGCGCTGGGTATACAAAGCTGTCCCATAATTATGTATCCTTAGAGAAAGGAAATGGCCGAGACAAGCTGAATCAGAGTTGGGATAGGCATGTGAGTTTACACAGCATTCTTCGCGCTTGGGATTCCAGACGAAAGTGTTGGAATAATATTTCCGTGGGTATCATATAAGGGTGTGACTTCAACTGTAGGTTTGCCAGGGCATCTAGAGGAAAACGTTGGCAAAGAGAGGAATGAGTTTTACATTCAAAATGTCATTGGTTTGTCCTTTAGTCTGGTTGAAAGGAATGGTCATGTCAGGCATGGAAGCATGGAACTTGCTTTTTGAAGAGTCGGTAGATTGGCTTGCAGACAATGTTGTAAGGATCAAGGGAACATTCGTATTGTAGCATGGACCAGAGGGAGCATTCGGTATCCTGAGGAACAACGATTCGAAGAACTTGGTACTCCTTTGGGGTGTGAGGCTCGCCTGAAGGGTTCGCTGAAGCTGGCATGTTTTGTAGCAGGGGGGATATTGTCTAGGTAGTGGAAGCGGAGAGGAGCGGAGCGTGTGCGTGCCTTTTGTGGGGACACGACAACGGCTGACACCTTTGTCGCTGAACTCTCAGCAAAGCCACAAAGCAATAGTAAGGCGGATATGCGCATGTTAAATGTACTCTTGTTCAGCTTACTTTCTGGCTGTGCTGAGATGGATGTTTAGAGCCGATCGAGCCAACCATGCTGTTCAAGCTACCAGCGTAACAATGTTGGTTTGAAAAAAGGGATGTATATATGCGTACATGGTTGAATATGTCCGTTTATCTTATATAAGGAGTGCATTGCACCAAACGGTCTTCTGAGAGACACTCTCACCTAGCCCATACCCTAATGAGACTGGATAGGTGGGTTGATTCCTTTGTGTCTGTGAATCTGTAGCATGTGGGTAAATAAAAGTCTAATCAGATCATGGGCGTCTCTCACGGCCTACGAAAACGGCGATAAATAAACAAGAATACCCCTTTTTTCTAGAGTGGCACAATGGCCACATTCTAATCCGCCAGAGAACTATGAGACCGCTGCAGGTCCTCAGTCAACAAATCGAGATCGTGGGTAATATGAAGTAGGTACGTATGTACAGCATTGCCAAACGGCTGACCTGGCTTGCAAATCCACGTTCCTTTACTCTGAATATACTCCTTCATGACGCACAAGCTCTCAGGAACGCGAGCACTTTATACTGCACGGCGATCATGTAGATGGAAGGTTCTTCTTCTTTCATCGTCTTTATTGGCGGATCTGCCAAAATCAGATGGGAACAATTCTTTTTCCACTAATTTAGCGCCCTCTGAGTTTTGTTTTCATTGTGGTGTGTTTGTTGCCTTGTGGGTGTACCACTGTACGGGACGCAAAATTCGTGTAACAGCACAGTGCTGGTAGGCGTTTTTTTTTTTTTTTTTTTTTTTTGGCTCTCTCCCATCATGTTATTGAACCTCCGACATGTGGGAAGAGGTATAAAAGTCGATTCACTCTCTCTTCACTCATTTTTTTTTCGAATTGCTTAGTCTATTTTGTCGTGTCTTGCTTATCTGATCCCCGCTTCCCACATTTCTCCAGCTGTTGAATAAGGTTTTACCACCGTTATCTCAACCATTACCCTACCCCAGCCACCCGAACCTCAGCTGAAGCCATACCATGCCTTTCTGCGATGCTGAGGGCTGGGGCCCATTTAGTGCCAAGCGGGCTATGGACTTTACGCTTTGCTTTCAGGACAGGTACGGCAAAGGATGAAAAGAGATTAGGGAAAGTAGAGTATCGCCTTTAACTGCGCTTGTTGATGCATCCTGCTTTAATACTCATGCACACATGCCTTTGACTATTTTTTCTTTCACCATTCAGCCTGCTCACCTTGCTTCCGAATGTTGTTCTGTTGATTGTCCTTGCTCCACGACTGTACAAAGTTCTCTCCAAGGGTCGCCTTGAAGGTGTAACGTTCTCAGCATGGTTTATGGTCAAAATGCTGAGCATAGCTCTTGCGCTTGCATTGCAAATTGCCTTGCTGGCAACTGTCATTCAACGACCTGATTATCATTCAGCAGCCATCCTCAGTTCTGTGCTCTACGTTGTCGCAATTGTAAGTTAACCATCCTATCAGTAAGATTTGACATCTCAAATACATAACTAAAAGCAACAATCCTAAGTATATATGTGTTTCTGGATTTTTTTTATCTTATTTCTCTAGCTGGCCGCCTTTGCTCTGCATTACTTTGAGCACTTTAATATGCCTAATCCCTCAGCAATACTACTCCTCTACTGGCTGTTTACGGCCATGATCGCCATCTTTCCGGCTCGTTCGCTCATCGAAGAGTTTAGCCTCCAGGATCGGCTCGCCATACTTAAATTGATCTTCGTCATTGTGACATGGCTCATCTTTGGCTTGGAGAACGTTCCAAAGGTCGGCTACCGGACACTGAAGCGCTCTGGGGTTACTAAGCCCGAACAGCCGAATCCATCGCCTGAACCTTATTCGAATTTTTTCATCCGCATTACGTTCTTATGGTTGATACCATTGCTGAACATGGGGAAGAAGCGCGCTCTTCGGATGGATGACATCTGGAACCTACATCCAAAAGTTTTGTCCTACTCGCTCTTTTTGACAGCCCAAGCCAAGCTGGATGCCGAGGAGGAAATTGTGCGTCAACGGATAGAACAGCTGCAAGATAAGGGCGAGGCAACAGATGTAGCGGTGGCGCAAGAGCTGCGTAAAGTGAACCTCAAAGGCGTGATTTTACACACAGTCGGTTGGTCGTTTCTGACAGCGGTGATCCCACGGATTTTGTATATCCCGACGCTGTACGTCCGCCCCGTGCTGTTCTCTAGCTTAATTGCCTTCATGGACAGCTATAGCGTCCGGTCGCGCGAAGCTGGAAAGACATCAGAACCAGCCTGGGTTGGATTTGGATTGGCATTGGCGATTCTATCGACGTCGCTGCTGAGCGGACTGTTTGAGGCTCAGTTTACGAATCTGTGCTTCCAGTCTGCAGTACGGGCACGAGGTGCGATAGTCGGATTGATCTACCGAAAGTCGCTGAGGTTGAGTTCGACGAGCAAGCAAGAGGGCATTGGATCGATTGTGAACCACATGAGTTCAGATGTGGACCGCATTATCCTTATTTTCACAGTAGTCCACTACATATGGGCTGGTGTGATTGAGGTTGGAATCATTGCAGTGATGCTGTGGAACGAGATTGGATATGTGATGTTTGTCGCAGTGGGTGTTGTCGTGCTAATGATCGGTCTCGGCGGTGGTGTCGCCATGTACATGGGCCGATTCCACCAAAAGATGATGGGCGAATCTGACAATCGCATGAAGCTTATTAGTGAACTCGTCAACTACATCAAATCGATCAAGTTGTATGCTTGGGAACGCTTCTTTGTCAGCAATATCACTGAAGCTCGCCTTCGCCAGCTAGCCGAGCTCAAACGCCTGTATCTGTGGGAATCCTTCGTCGCCACCATGTTCAACTCGGTCAACGCTTTTGCAGCATTCACGTCATTGGTGGCCTACTCAGCCGTCGTTGCTAGCTCAAACGAGCCATTGGATATCCGTCGTATTTTCACAACAATCACTTTGATCAACATGCTCCACCCACCACTCGGACTCATCTCTGAGGCCCTTCCGACTCTCGTCAGTGGCAAAGTCGCGTATGGACGTCTGAAGAAGTTTATCGAGTCGGAAGAAATCTGCAACGACAACCTCGAGCACAACCCAGATCCTGAGGCATCCGACATCGCGTATGAGATCCGTGACGGCACTTTTGGTTGGTACTCTCCAGAGGCCATCCAGGCTATGAATGAAAAACGCGAAAAGGAGGCTAAAGAGAAGGCGGAAAAGGATTCGAAGGAAGCTCTAGTGGCAAAGGATAAGGACCATTCCAAACAGGATGCCCAGGAACCCGTCATCACCGTGGACGACAAGGATGAAAAGGGCGTGATGGGTGAAAACCCAGAAATTGACTCAACAGCCTCACTTTCAGATGTCACCAAAACCCAAAAGGAGAAACCCACCGCTACCGTCACGATGGTTGATGGGTCTGCCGAGTTGTCACGCGATACTCTTGGCCCTGTCCTACACAACATCTCGTTGACGATTAAGCGTGGTTCGCTAACAGCGGTCGTAGGTCGTGTCGGCGAGGGCAAGTCATCATTGGTGAATGCGCTTCTGGGTGAGCTTTACAAGTATAACGGCACAGTCCGTGCGTATGGCTCTCTGGCATATGTGGCCCAGTCGGCTTGGATCCTGAATGACACGGTGCGGAACAATATTCTTTTTGGTCACAAGTACGACAAGGAGCGGTATCTGGAGGTTATCAAGGCGTGTGCGCTTTTGCCTGATTTCAAGATGCTTATTAGTGGTGACAAGACCATGATTGGTGAGAAGGTAAGGAAGGACATACAGAAGTGCAAATAAGGATTGAATTCGAACAGTGTACATAAAAAACCCACTGTGATGTCGTCCTCTCCAAACTGACGGTTTGATTTATACGTAATACATTCTTGTTTTTTTTCTTTTAGGGAATCAATCTTTCGGGAGGTCAAAAGCAGCGTATTTCCATTGCTCGAGCTGTATATGCCAATGCGGATGTATACATCTTGGATGATCCACTCTCTGCAGTTGATGCACATGTTGATCGCCACATTTTCTCCGAGGCAATCAACAAGCTCTTAGCGAACAAGACTCGTATCCTTGTCACCAATGGTGTTCATCACCTCAAGGACGTGGACCAGATTATCGTTATCAAGAAAGGGAGAATCTCGCAGGACGGACAATATAACGATCTAATCAAAGATACGACCGGTGATCTTTACCGTTTGGTCGAGGAGAGCCAGCGGACACATGGATCTGTCAAGGATGGGCAATCAGAGACATCTGATGAGCCTGTAGATGTGGAACCAGATGATGACGCTGTAGTTGTCAGCGGTACTGAGAGGACAGAAGGCGTCAAGGACAGTGCCAAGAAGTCTGAGAAGCGAGCTCATGTGAAAGATCAGAAAACATCGGATCCGACGGAGGCGGAGGACTTGGACCTAACTGACCACAAGGAAGTTGACGAGGAGGTGACCCGTGAGGGTCGTGTTGGATGGGATGTGTACAAGTACTATCTCTACTCGGTTGGCAAAGTGGCCTGTATCACGCTCTCCATCATTGCAGTTGCCTACATGGTCATTGAGTTTAATACTCAAATGTGGATCAAGAATTGGGGTAACGACAACGAGCGGAAAGAGCCACGTCATAGTACCACATACTGGATGCTCACATACTTGGCATGGATGTTGAGTTCAAACTTGACGCTCTCGCTCTCTGTCGGTGTCACATTGGTAGTACTGGCTCGCCGAGGTTCAAAGAATCTGCACGCAAGCATGCTTTCACCACTGGTGCGCTCGCCTATGAGCTTTTTTGATGTCACATCGTCGGGCAAAATTATCAACCGCTTCTCGCACGATATCGGCTTGGTGGATATTGACTTGCCAATCAACTTTTTGAACTTGCTGTTCATCCTGATGATTGTACTCCTACAGTTTGCGTATGCAATTGCTGCATCAGTCTACTTTTTGATTCTGATGGTCCCTCTATGGGGTTGCTACTACTACCTGGGTGGATACTTTTTGGTCTCGTCTCGCGAGCTCAAACGCCTTGACTCGGCGGCGCGCTCGCCGATGTATGCACACTTTGGAGAGACTCTTAATGGACTGGTGACCATCCGTAGCTTTGGACACGCTGAACGATTCGCAATGCAGGCAACCAAGATGTTGGACCAGTCACAGCAGGTGTACTACTTGACCAACTCCTCACAGCGGTGGCTGCAGATGATGCTCGAGGTGCTGAGTGTGGGCGTGATGAGTTTCATTGCCTTGCTCGCCGTTCTGCAACGATCGTCCGCCAATGCTGGTGTTTTTGGCATCGTGTTGTCGCAGATTGGTAATCTGACATATTTTGTCCGCCGGCTGATGATGGAGTACTGCATGTTGGAGACCAATATTGTTGCTGTGGAACGCATCCGAGAGTACAGTCGACTACCCTCAGAGGCACGAGACGTGATCCCAGACTCAAAGCTGGACAAGGAGTGGCCACAAGAAGGCAAGATTGTATTTAACAACTACTCGACCCGCTACCGCAAAGAACTGGATCTAGTCCTACGCAACATTAATCTTTCGATCCAGCCCGGAGAGCGTATTGGTATTGTCGGTCGTACCGGCGCTGGCAAGTCCTCGGTGACGTTGGCACTATTCCGCATCATTGAAGCAGCGTCGGGCTCGATCGAGATTGACGGCGTCGACATTTCAACGTTGGGCTTACACGATCTCCGATCAAGGCTGACCATCATCCCTCAAGATCCTTTCCTGTTTGGTGGAACGATCCGACGCAACCTCGACCCACTGGAAGAATGGCAGGATGCCGACGTGTGGGCGGCGCTCGAGTCTGCGTCTCTGAAGAGTTACGTGAGCTCATTACCCGAAGGTTTGGACACGGTGATCGAAAACGGCGGCGAGAATATGTCGCTGGGTCAGCGCCAGTTAATGAGTTTGGCTCGCGCCATGCTCCACCGGCATACCAAGATCCTGTGTCTGGATGAGGCAACGGCGGCGATCGATATCGAGACCGACAATGCTATCCAGCGGGCATTGCGACAGTCTTTCCAGGACTGTACAGTGCTCACAATCGCCCATCGCATCAACACTATCATGGATAGTGATCGTATCCTCGTCTTGGAGCACGGCCAGGTTGCCGAGTTTGACTCGCCAAAGACTTTACTCGAAAACCCCAATAGTATATTTTACAGCCTCGCCAAGACAAGTGAGGCTTCCAAAGCTCATTAAGAAAATATTGCTTTCCTCCTTTTCGCCCTTACTACAATATCATCCGTCATTTCTAGCAACATCAATTTACTAATACATCCTTAAATGTAATATTTCACATCAAAATAGAATAATATATAATTTTTTTCTCTATTGCAATGGTAGGACTCATCATAACTAAAATGGTCAAGTTGACTCTCAAATGCTTGCTCGTTCATCCCAGATCCTCCGCACCTCGCCGCGGAAGCCAAATATTGGCTCATATGTAGCGCCGGTGATGAGCTCGTACAGGATCCAGACATTGCTGGCAAACATGGCGGCTGAGGCAAAGAAGAGGCGCATAAACGTGTTTTGGCCCAAAAATTCTAGGTTGTACGCTTGCGAGAGCCACAAAGCCTGAGTGGCCACCCAAGACAAGAGTAGAAGGCCACCACGTCCCCTTCGAAGCCCCAACCGTGGGTTAGACGCCAAGGTTGGGATGAGGAGTGGAAGGAAGACAATGTACCACATGAAATATTGGGCTGTACAGACCTTGTTCCATGCCACAAATGCAAATGTTTGTAAAAAGGTGCAAAGGAAAATATCCTTGCCGAAACAACAGCCAATAGCCAAAACAAGTGCCAGCTGTGGTACAAAAGTAAGTACGCCTACCAGCGTACCTGTGGGTGAGGTAAACGTCAGGTAGATGTTATAGAACCAGAACGAGAAGTTGTGGCGATGGTCCTTACGTGTGATGTGGTACAGGTAGGTCTCAAACAGGAACTCGTAGCCGTAGCTATCATATACATTGGTGAAGAAGGAGAACATGACTGGTGAGTTTGGGCAACAGAAAAGAATATGATTTAGAAGCCATTCAATGATAAGGGCGAGAATATTCACTTACAAGTAGTACATAATGCCTGTGATGAGGAAGAACCATGCGCCACTAACGAGGCCAAACTGGACTCTCCGCCACGTCACAAAGTCAATCGCATTGCGGAGGATCTGCACGATCCAGCTTCTTTGCGGCTGATGTTGTCCTTCTTTCTTTTTGTTCTCTCCTCCTTGACCACCATATCGTTCCTCGTCCATCAGCACTAAGAGGCTAATCGAATAGATAATCGGGTATGTCTTGAAGTGAACGCTGAGGCCGTAGAGAAAAGCGCCCAAACCAACTCGCTTGGTCATGATACAATACAGGCTGCCGAGAACCATGCATCCGATGATGGATTCGGCATTGCCTCGGGTCGAGATGTTGGCGACCATGGGGTTGAGCAACCAAATTGCATTGTACAGGACAGCACGGGATTCAGTCATACCGCGGAGTACGAGAATCTTTTGGATAAGAACACCGATCAATAAGTTGGCGCCTGTGAAAAGCAGCTTTCCAAATGATTCAAATAAATAAATGTTGGGCGCCAGGATATGGGCGAGCAGAGGCGTATAGCGGTAGGTCGCGCGCAGGTATGGGGAAAGGCCCTGCGTGAGATACCGGGATGCATCCGTGAAGACAACATAGTCAATATCGGTATATTTGACGACTAGATGGGTATCTTGCCAGTGGCCATAGATGAGCAGGATGCCATGCAAGACAATGCTTGCTGTAATCAACTGCTTGAAGGTGATGTTGAACGATGGCACGACAAGCATCGGAATGCGCCTACACCGCTCTGTGCCTTTGTGCTAACTCCTAGAGTATACGCTATTTGTTCTTTTTTCCCGAAGCTTGTGATCGGATACTGTCTGCTGTTGCACTGACTGGGCAGAGAGTTGCACTTTGACTTGGTAGTGGTCCTGTTCAAGCAAGGGGGGGGTTGGAAGCGAGACGCATTGACACGCGATAATTCTGAAAGGTGTGGCTTGGCCGATCGTGTCTTCTCAATTTTAGTTCTGGGTCGCTTGATAATAAAAGCGCGCAGCCAGTCAACACCAACTTTATCGCCTCATCGTAACACTATCGTTTTCTCGATCTTGGTCAAGCTTCGATTTCACGTTCCAGTTGTAGACATCATCAATACTCTTCGAAAGGTTGGTGACCTGGACAGAGCCTTCTAGGCAATATTACTCCGTCATAACAGGTGCCAACAGTGGGTGCTCCTTGTAGCAGGTGAACAGATGAGGGCTTTTCGATTGCAAAAACCGTAAACAATAATTTTATAAGGAGCGCTGAGGTGTTGTTATGGATAAAAGGGATTCACCAATACAATATCAGTGTTACTCAGTCTGATCTATCAGCGTGATCATGCATTCAAGCGATTGCATGGCCTTCGATCGCTTTAGCTATGTTTTTTTCCTTTTCTTCGATTCGTTAATATAACCGAAACACAAACTTCTATCCTTCGTTTGCATGCTTTGGCCAGACCTACATTTGAAATTGTACAATAGCGATCGGTGGAATGATATACAATCATGTGAACATGAACTGATCAAATCAACACTCGAGAATACTCTACTACGTATAAGTACGCCAAGACAACTGTAGAGCAGGGTTCAGAGGCAGGGGTAACTGCCTAGGCACATGATGATAGGGTATATACAAGCCAATATTTATGCTCATAGCGGCATTATGCGACAAAGGATTGGTGGAGCATCGTGATTGGATGCTTGTTAACCTTAGTGTTGTTTCTCTTTTCAACATACCAACATCAGCGAGCTCCTTTAGCATAAATTTCCGCCCTTGTGGGAATTATTGACGAAGAGGACGGTGCGAGCCCAATTTATGTGGTACGTACGACGACGTACTACAACTAATCGAGTGTGTTTTGTTGTGGAGAGTGTCGTAGTGGTACATTTTTCATGTGGTTGGAAGAAAGAGCTCAGGCCAGTAGTCAAAAAACACCTTTCTCCATACAGAAAATCAACAGGTCTGCTACCAGTCGAGTTCCACAAGCGCTCTCGATATGAGATAACTCGGTTACTTGTAACAACACGGGCCTTGCTCTGAAATTGGGAGCACTGGAAATTGCATATGCCTGCAGTACATGTGTTTCCTAATAATGAGATCGATATTTTTTATTTCCCCACTTTTCAAGTGCTGTAAAAAGCGAGGGAAACTTCTTGGGAGAGCCTCCTAGGCTGAAGAGCCATGGTGTTTAGGATCTTATCCGCGGAGAATCCGTAGAATGTTGAGCATGCAGTGATTGGTGGCGCTCCCAACCTTGTGTCCCAATTTCTCCCTTCCCCCCTCCCTACTCATTACTGACCCCCCTCCAGTGCGCCAGCATTCAGCTAATCAGTCGTGTTTGCATCATGGTCGTGAAGAATCTCATTTTTGATCTGGGCAATGTTCTGTTGCAGTTGGATCAGCTTGCGACCTCGCAGGCATTCAAAGATCTTGGAGCATCGAGTTTCCCGACCTTAGCCCAACATGGGTCTCATGCCACGTTGGTTGATTACGAGACGGGTAAGATTACCGAAGAGGAGTTCCGGCAAAAGGTCCGCGCCGCGGTAGGCTTGCCAGCGACAGTGACGGATCAAGAGTTTGACAAGGCCTGGAACGCCATGCTCCTTGATTTTCCTAAAGGACGACTGGAGCTGATGCGGACTCTGAGGCATGATCACGGGTACAAGGTGTACTTGTTGAGCAACACGAATGCGCTCCATATCGCTCATGTGGACCGGATTTGCCTTGATGGATATCCCGAGGACAGCTTGCACCCATTTTTCGACAAGGTGTATTACTCACACGAAATTGGATTCCGCAAACCATCAAAGGAAGCCTTTGACTACATTTTGCGCGACCAGGACCTTGAGGCCAGTGAGACACTTTTTTTGGACGATATGCTTGAGAACGTTGAAGCCGCAAGGGCCTGCGGTCTTCAGGCGGTACAAGTCGCGGTGGATACAGATCTAGGATTCCTTCAGCTTCGCTTCTAGAAGAAATAAATAATATAGACTAATTTTTTATATGCTGGTAATGTAGGTCAATATTCTCCGTAGTTGTTTCATCTTGCCTTTCCTTCCCCCTTTCTCCCAGTCTTTCAAGATGGACAAATAATCAAGATAATAATAAAAGTGCCCGAATGTTTTTGAACAAAGAGAATAGAAGCTGCATCCTCCCGACTACTTTTTGGTTTTATTTTATTGTGACAATAATGCGGCGCTCTACTTTGTCCAACCTATCATGCGTGGATGCATGCGCATCACATTTGATACACGATCTGAAATGCATTTCTGTTAATGGTTTTCTGGTGAAAAACGAGCAAGAACGCCGAGGAAGCAGCAATCGAGAATTTGAGCACTCATTTGAACAACTCATTCAGAAAAGTAAGGTTTATTCCGCCCAACAGCATCATTAATGGAAGTCATGCTTACACGCATCATAGTTCACATCTGAGTAAGAAGCTGGTTGGTATTTGGATTGCGAGGGAAAAAGTCAAAATTTTCCGAGGAAGGCATGGTAATACTAGGGTAGCCTTTGGATGGTGCGAGCAAGGCATAACGACATTCATACGTACCCCCAGGCCAAAAAAAGTTTGCACATTGGACCAAGTGATAAAAAAGGGTGCAAAGAAGAAAAGGGGGGTTGCGGGATAGGCAGAGGGAAACTGACAAATGGCCTACGGAAAACAAATAGCTCTCTCTCCACAGCGCACACACCTTCTACTGTTCCGTTGGACGAGTGCAGGTGCCATGCTCACTTCTTTCTTGTTCTTGAGCGCTTACACAAAATGTATACAATTCTGGATGTACATTGAGAACGCGTATGATCGCACGATCGGTAGAGCTCAGAAGTGCAAGCTCCTTGCATTGTGTAATCCTCCAGCATTTCTATGGCATTGCATTGCAAGACAACTAAACCCGTTGTATTGATGCGATTGTCACATACGCATGTTGGAGTTCTTCTCCCCTCTTCACTCTCCTGTCGCTATCCCCCCTTTCATCTTTCATCCTCAGGCTCATCCTCTCCTTACTCTTCTCCCCCCCCCTACCCTGGAGGTGCGCTGGCCATACGTTCTGAAGAATAAATTTCTAGCATATCAAGCAGTATATTCATGAGTGTATGATCGATCCTTGTCTCTCTTGCTCCTCTTTTGAATAATATTAACGCTCTTCTTCCGTTGCCTTTCGATAATGGCATCCTGGGACCATATCTCACGTATGTGTTACAGTGTTCTTCCCTCTTATCTCTTATTTCGCCTCTACGATGATGTCGATTAGCGATCAAACGTCTTCATGGTAACACACGTTCATCTACTACACAAAAACAACCACACACCCTTCCAAAGTATTCCACCAAAACAGAAAGGCATGTAGGCAGAAAGTATATGATGACGAAGTGAAAAATGTATGTTAGTTGCCCTTTGGTCCCAAATATGCACCGATCCGCTTGTATGACTTATTTGTTTTACCAGTGGAGGCAAGAGGGCTTTATTTTTCCTGTGATACCTTACGAGAGCAAGACATTACAGCAGGTAAGAAAAAAAGAAATCATTGAAGAATAAACGGATGAACCGATGTAATTTGAATAAAATAAGCAAGAACTGAAAAAGGAGAGCGAGGAGGGAGGAGAGAAAAAAGGGAGGGAAGTAAAAGGACACCAAAGCAACCAACGAACCAAATCCAACCAAACTAAACCATGTCCCCGAAGAAACAGAAAAGGATGTAGATGACGAAGTCTGATGGGGGGAGGACAGATTGTACAAAGGACCATAACATGTTTCCTTCTCCTTTGTTTTTCCCGCTCGACTACTCTGAACTCCCAATCTTCACGTTTGTTGCATGTGTTCATGTTCACTCCCCTCATGTCTTTATGTTTGTATTCTAAATCTCAGTAAACGTTTTGTACAACACACCGCTGTCTATTCAGAGTACATTCACACACTTCAAGTGAGCGAAGAGCCAATGCCGGCCTAATAGAGAAGCATTGCTACACAGACATGTTGTAGGTAATAAGTCTTTACCCTTTTTTGATTTAATCCACCTCTGCGCTGAAAGTCTATTCTTTTTAATCTTCTTTTCTTCCCTTCTTCCCTTTTTCCTTTTTGTTGTTTCTTCTCCTTTCTTTCTTTGTATATCCATTCATCCTTTCTTTCATCCTTTTCCTCATCACCATCATCCTTCCTCTTCCCTTTCTTCCTCTTCCACTTCTTCTTTCTTCTCTCACTCCTCTCTCCCTTGCTCACTTTCTCCACCCTCCCTTCATCTTTACCTCCCCTTTCATTTCGCTCCCACTCCTGCTCCTCCTGCTCCTGCTTCGCTTCTATCCCCCTTTTACCAGACATCATTTGTGCTTGGACATCCTGCGTTCGCCTTTCTTCATTTTGCACATATCTTTGACTCCCATTCCAAGTCTTGTCATCCCCGCAACTTGGATTCCAACCGCACTCAAACATCTTGCCCAATACTTTTATCACCACCCTCGCTCTCTTCGTCCTCCTGGCTACCCTGACCCTTTACGCGCAGATGTCTGTGCCCTTGCCGACCCCTCCGGCACACCTCCCCCACACCGATCCCAGATCCGGCTGTCAGTCACCCCCTTCTCACCCCTCCGCACACCCATCGCCTTCGTTGTCGTCTTCATCTCCTTCCCCTCGTATACATCCACCGCTGTCCAATGAGTCGGATCCAAGTGTCCGTCCTCAGCCCTTTCCCCTCCTTAACCCTGCATCATCCTCACCAACAGCCCAGTCTCCACCAATGCCGACACACCTGCCAGCACCCGATCAGCTGCATTCGCCGTCGGCGATGCCTGCGCTCAAGCCGAAACAAGATAAGGAACTGGTATGTACAAGTGTTTAACCTTTTCTTTTGTTTTTGTTCAAGTGTTGGTTGTGCAATGGTCTGCAGTGTTGGGATGTTGTTGAGTGCACTCTCCACAATCATATTACACGATTTCGCCGTGGCGTACATACACAAAGCCACGAATCTCTCATCCTTAGCCCTCCATACTCTCGATCAGCCAGCATCGGACGCATTGTTGCTGATTTGGTAACTCGGGCTACACATATTTCTCCACCGCTTAATTCCACCGTTTATTGGGGTCGGTGTCTTGAAAAGAAGAGACTGACTGGCTGATAACAGCTAGTACTTTCCACTCGGGCTCTCCATTTGGAAAAGGGAAGGTTGAGGGCAAAGGGAGAAGAGGAACCTTTGCTGGTTTTATGTATTGTATTGCTATTGCTTTTTTGGGTTCCATTCTTCATCCATTCACTTTTTATTTTCGCCCAACGAAAAAAAGAGAATGTGCGTTTATATGTGTGAGTATGTGTCGTACACACTTCATTGAATCGACCATGCTATTCAATGGATCATTCGCACCCCACGTTATCTCTTCACTTGTGTCTTCATCCTCCTGCATCTTTGGGCTTCTCTGACCGTCGTAGACAGTTTCAGTCGTTGTGCTGATATTATGTCGATATTATTATTTTTTTTGTTGCCGTTCTTCATCCTCATCGTCGTACTGGCTATCAACGGTACCTTTGGGCTTCACCACCACCACCGCCACCATCACCACAACCACCATTTCCACCCCTCTTCCTCCTTTTTTTTCTTTCTTCAAAGTTCCTCTTCCTCCTCCAATTCTTCTTGTTTCTCCATCCGACTCTCCTCCCTTACCTCCCTTTCCTTCCAACATGCCGGTTCGTGTGCAATGAACAACACAATGAACCAATATCTACTGCTAGCCTGCCCTTGTCCTTAATCCCATTGCTCTTTCTGTTTCCATCTCTGCCACTCCATCCTTCATCTCCTTTATTTCTTTGCTCTATTTTCCTTTTCACTTCCTATTTCTCTCCCTTTCTCAACCATTCTTTTTCTTCCCTCTTTTCATCTTCTCCATCCATTCCGACAGTTGTTTGGCATGTGGCTATGTCCTTCTACTGTCCCTTCTTCTACCTCATCTTGCAAAACCCCAGCCCTTCTCCGATCCAATCCATTGCCAGACACAAAAATACCTTCGAAACACAACATGCTCTCTTCCGACACCTCTCATGATTCGCAAGTACGACTGCCTATCTATCGTCATTTCGCTCGTGGAGTGGTTGTCCTAGTCAGTTTCCATTCCGTCTCACTTTTTTTTGTCTCTCAGTAATGCTGGACGAATTGTTCCTTTCCTCTCTTTCCTATTCGTGCCCTTTCCCCTCATTCATCTCTACTGTCGCAAGCAGTGTCTTTTTCTGCTGCCCACATGCACCCAACCATTTGTTTATTGTGGCCAAATGCTTGCCCTGCCTCACTTAGTACTGTGTTCAGGGCTTTGATCATGAGGTTTTAGAGTCGGAGGACATTGAGAGGGAAAAAAAGCATCTGTCTAAAGGGCGGGTGAATCGAGTGAAAGATAGGGAAAGAATGACAACAACAACAACAATGCGGTCAGGGCAACTACTGGAATCCAGGCCCTTGTCGCCTTTATTTTTTTCTCCATATATCATTTCTCCGACAAAGGCAACTTTGTGGCGCCCACCTATTCGTGCGCCAATTCCCTTCTACCCTTTTGTGTATATGTATATATGCTGCTCTCTTGCTCAGTCCGACCACAACATACATGCCGATATGGTGGGCAAGGCATCTAAATGCGAGTATGCGTGTCTCTGTTAAGATATACTGGGACAGCCCTTTTTTCCCTTCGTTTGCGGAATGTCGTTCTGATCCTTGCGCCTTGACTGACAGAAATACTTGAATGCATATGTTGTTTGGGTCTTGGTGGTCTGGCTGGCATTCCCCTCCTTCTTTTCCTTTATTTCCCTCCCTCTTTCTCCCTCCCCTTGGACTCACTCCCTCTCGTTCTCTCTTTCCATTCTACGACACTCCCCTCGAGCTGCCCGATCTGGGGTATTTGGTACAAAGCGACCAAAGTGCATCAACAAAGTCGTGTTTCAATAACGCAATGTGCACCCTTGCTTCCCCTATTTGCGTGAAGAAAGAGAAAGGGGGGTAGACGAGATGGTAACCGATGAGGAGATCTGTGATGCATCAAGCCTTATTTTTCTTCTGTCGCTCTCGTTTGGTGGAATTCATTTGAGTTATTTTGTCGCATGGACAAGGTGTATACACAAAAGGGTGCTTCATTGGTTCAAGTCCAATGATGAGTTTTTTTTTAGGGAACAAAGGAGGTGATGGTGACGATGATATGAATGGAACGTGATCATGGTCACTGTCATGAAAAATGCATGCTCGGACATCAGCTCTTGTTCATGCTTTCGTTTCTTGCTACCTCATCCTTGACTGCCTGTGCCATCTCTCTCCCCTTCGTACCTTTTGGGATTGCTGCAGTTAGGTTGGGATGGACTCAGGAGGTACTCTCATTATTATTTTTGGGTTATGTGGATCGTTCCAGGAATGGACTTGTCATCTGGTCGTACATGCACGCTTCCACACAAATATGTATCTGAATACACACATACATAACAACAACCCACATACATATACTCCTACACATGTATACGACGTCTTCCAAAAGAAACCCTTTTATCAGAGCCATGTGCGTGTATCAGCCATCCCTTGAGGTTATGGTGGCTCCTTTTTCGTCTTGACGAGGCGGAAAGGCGGACAGGCTCGAGACCGCCTCCGCCACCACCCTGTCAGGAATGCAAGAAAGGAGAGACAAGAGTAAAGGAGAGAATACGGAGAAAAAATGCCAAAGGGGTGGGGAATGCGGAGAGAGATTGAGTAAAATGAGAAGAATGTATACAAACAAAAACTGCACATACACACACAAATGCGCACACAAACATTCAGAGCGCAGGCTAGACAACATCAACAGAGACAAATAGATGAACTCTCTAGTCTGGCTCAATTTTCCCTTTGTTTTTGTGAGAGGGACAGAAAGAGAATGAAAAAGAACAGCTATCCACGCGCTTGACCGAAAAAATTCAGTTTAGAGTTCTGGGTTCACACTCTCTGCTTCAGGAAATGCCCCGACTGGCTTGACGTTCATAAACTAACTCTATGTGCTCTCGTTCTTTCTCACGTCTATCTCTCCGCTCCTGTCCTTCTCCAAAATCTCCCCTCCCCCATCCCGACTTACCCTTGCTCACAAACCCTCTTTCTTGTTGCGATCGACCAATCATTATGCCACGGCTGAATCCGCTTTATACTACGTTGCATACACTTATTATCAACATTTTCAGGTGTGGCCACAAGATGTAGAGGATGCGTTTCTTGAAGGTAAGGAATCCATGTGTCCGCTTCTCCCTCTCTTTCCCCTCCTTCCAAACTAGCTCCATATTTCCATTCCTCTCCTTTTTTTTCTGCACTTTTTTCTGGCACACACTCCTCTCCCCTGTTCTCCCTTGCCATAAATATGGTGTTTTCATTGGTCAAAGAGCGTTTTCATTCCGACGTGACAAATGACAAATAATGCCATTTTGGTTGTATTGAGACTAATCTTGTATGCCGCTTTCCCGTTTTTTACTCAGCCTTGGCTCGATTACCGAAGCTTGGCCGGCGAAAGGTTGTTGTGGGTGGAAAACCATGTGGTAAGTGTGATGAGGAAACAATCAACCAACGACTCGCTTATGCAGGCAATCCAATGCTTTCACTCTTATCTTTTACGCACCAGCGACAAACGTATCATTTTCCCTCTCTCTTTCCCTCCACCTCATGAGCTATCC
The DNA here is from genome assembly GCA_016098105.1 of Actinomortierella wolfii. NCBI lineage: Eukaryota > Fungi > Mortierellomycota > Mortierellomycetes > Mortierellales > Mortierellaceae > Actinomortierella > Actinomortierella wolfii. Next base: position 75,212 of record JAAAIY010000028.1, read on the forward strand.
CTCTCGTGTGACATGTATTGCTAACCTCATTGATCCCTTTGCAACCAATGATATCTCGTTCTGAAACTTGCGGTGTTTCTAGGTCGCAATGAGCTTGTAGCCGAGTTTATATATCGCAAAACTGGCAAGCATCGAACACGGAAACAGGTCTCGTCCCACATCCAGGTCCTTAAGAACACCCGTAAAGATGAGCCTGAGAGTAAGTTTGGACAAATAATTGAGAGTACTGCCCCTATGAGCATTTCGCAGTCTGGGGCGAAACTTTTCAGGGTACTATGATTCAGTATCCGCCGTTTTGTTGTCTAATTAATTTTATTATGCGCTGATTCTCGATCTTCTAAATGTTTATCTGAACGTTCTACTTTTTCTATTACCTGTCCATAGTCATGGAGCTTTTGTCAGAAGGTATGGGTGGAGATGCCAATGACATTGCGATTGTAGAGTCGATACTCGGTCGAGGATGGAACGATCCATGGCAGCCCGGACACAGCTCGCCTTCTCGGCCTTTCGCAAACACTTCAACTACGCGTGTTTCATCACCGTCCATGCACTCCGCACAACCTCCGACGGAACGTGGGCTCTCACGGGAGTCTTACAGTCACCATTCTCCGGCACATTCTCTTGATCACCGCCCGTCCCACCAAGGCTATTCGTCTCAGCGGGAGCGACAGTATAGCAGGGACATGACCCTCGTCAATAGCAGAAGCCCATACTCGTCACGGTCGTCTCCTCCCCCTGCTCACAGCTCAAGCCTGAGCGAACCATACCACGACGACTATCGGCCATACAAGCGCTCTCGTTTCTCCCCTTCTCCTGGCTACACCAGTGGACACCATCGTGCATTGTCAGCTGAGCATCTTATGCCAGAGTATCGACGAAGTCATGATCCTCCGCCACCACTGCCACCACAGCCCCGACATTTGAGGGATGGTCCATTACCACGCCCCCCTCACCATAGTCCGCATGCTATGAAGACAGACATTGTCAACCGTGATCATATTCGTATCTTTCGTGGTCGGCGACCGAGTCAGGAGGGATATGAGGCGGCTCAGTCTTACCAGAGTCAGTTCTATCCTTTCTGGCCATGTCTTTGTCGCATCAATGCCGAGCAGATAATCCCAGCAACGGAAGGCAGCGAGGTACCTACATACATTCATTCATGATATAGGTCATAGCAAACTTTGTTCCACCATAGTGGAATGAGGTTTGAGACATGTAGAGGTCAAAATGCGTCGCGGTACTGGCATGAACTCTGACCACTTGACACTTTAATTTCTTTGATCTCCTATGTATTCAATATTCTATAATAACCACAGTTTAAGACAGAGGAAAAGGCCATCGTGGAGCAAACAGATCCTTTCCGCGACGACCTGCCGTACCAAGATATTTCAACTATTGATACGTACCGCTTCCCTAACTTGCATCATCTCTATATGCGCAACCGATGCCTTTTCCTCAAGCACAAGGTAAAAAAAAAAGTGTTAAGCACCCACTGCCACCTTTTTTTGTCAATTAAGAGAGTAGAATTTAAACAGTGTTTCATGTTTCTCTTATTATAGCTCCACCTGAAACTTGGGCTGCTCTCGGAAGACTCGTTGATCCTTAGCAGGAACATATTCCAGTCAAGAGCAAGGATGGCAGTCGAATGCAGCACCATGATCTATTCGTTTGGCGACAAAGTCCTAGAAGTCAAAGAGTTACAGCATGCTGCTTTCCATCAGGGTCGGTACATCTACACCTTTGAGTTGGTCAATGATTTCCTTACATCATTTCTCAAAGGGCTGCACAAACTCAAGGATCCGAGTCAACTCAACTCGGCCCTAGACAATCTGGCCATTATACAGGTATAGAACACCTTCTCGTGTGTCATCGGTGGTGCGCGGCTTGGATTCATTTTTTGTTTTAACAAATGCTTCGATATACTCAACAATGTTGAAACATTTGCTATACAACTTATTATATTTAGATGTTCGAGAGTATTGAACCAACGGACGAAAATATGGATGAGGATTCGTCGTCAGTAGAACAAGAAGTTCAGTCGCTCCGACCACATTCGCCTCGGCCTGCATCCAGTCGAGTAAGGGATCCTAGCACAACTACCCCACTCTTGGTGGTTGCGTACTCGTTCGGTCGTGGAAATGGCACTGTTGAGTCAAGTATCTTAACGGACAGTACCCATATGGCTGCGGCTGCATTGATGGCAGGCCGGAAGTCGTCGTGGACTAGCGAGACCACTGTTAGCGAAGCCAAGGAGCGTTACGACTCTCGGTCACCATCGACCTCGGCTTCGACGTGGTCAGAGTCTGGAGGAGGACCGGAAGCAAGGCATCACCATTCTCGTACAACACAGTCCGCGACAAACATCACAGGGGGAGGGCGGCACTCAGAGTATGATGAATCCTCCCACCATGCACCACACCACCACAGCTACCATCATCATAGCCGTGCACCACCCTCATACTACTCACGACATGAGCCGCCGCCACAATATTCACCGTACTCACGCTATGCCGAGCGGTTCGAAGCCGACCATCCTCCTCCTCCACCACCACGCGGATATCGACCATCGTCAAATACTGCTCCACCACCTCGAGCGAGAACACTTTCTTCGTCCTCCAACACGGCATCAGGATCGATCTGGAATCAATCTTCTTACCATCCTTCCTCAACTTCTTCACAGCCAACACCATCGGGCCCACCGGACGCCTCGCCACGCGAGCAACATGCTCACTATGCCCCACCACCACCCGCAACGCATCCTTCGAGTACACCTACGGGCGAGGGAGCGCATCATTATTCGGTGCGTCACCATAGACGTAGTGAATCGTATCGATCAGCGGAACGGCCATCTTGGTCCTTTGATAACAACAACAACAATGACAGCAACGCCTCCTCATCTCCTCTCTTCCGTCGCAAACGTCCTTCGGATGGGGATCCCCGCGAAGCCGTATACCAGCCTCATGCCGAACAATCGGTCCCACCACCACCTCCCCCCTCCCGCCACGCCCAACCCATTCTTCCTCCGCCTGCGTATCGTCATCAGCAAGGTAGCAGTGGCGATGGACGCTAAAGCCTTCTGCTGCTCTTTAAATATGAAAATTCTTCTCAGATTCTGTACTTTAACGATCTTCGTCTATCAAAGAATCCAAAAAGAATAACGAAAAAATAGCACGATAGACCATTCTCCTCACTTTGCATAAATTCCTCATACGTGTATCAACAATAAACAAGATATCCAAACAACAACTATTCATTCTGATGTGGTATCTATAGACAGGTTGCGCATTCCTTATTTACAGATTTCTCGTTGTCTGGTGTATCGGATGATAAATGTGGTTCTGTAACTGATGTTGATGCTGATGCTGTCACTGCCTGCAATGGCTCCTCAGGCGGTACTGAGATAGTTTTCTTGGATTTGACGGCACTGTCACTATGCCCCAGGCCCATCTCTGGTGCAATCTTATTACGGACAAGTTGTTTCAGCTCCTTCATCTCTGGGAATCGGCCCTCAGCCTTACGATCATAGACCAACTCTATGTGTAGAAAGGAAGGACAAAAGGATGTGTCAGTAGTCATATCTTCATCCGTCTTTGAGTCACAAAGAATCACGTGCTCCCAGTTTCCATCCGACATTACCTCCATCCACTCGAACGATAAAAACACCCCCGGTTGCAGGGATCAGTGCTAGTTCGCCAATGGTCGTACCAAAGGTAAGAAGCAACTCCTGTGCCATCCATCCAGCTCTCAGATGCCTATTTTTTGTTATTGGCAAAAGACGAAGGACAGTATGCTTGAAGATTAGATTGCGGTACTACCATCCTCTAATGGTTATTGGATAGTTTTTTTCATTTTTTAAGACGCTTCGCGGACCATTTGCATCCTGTGCAGAATTCAATTTCAACTCGAGGCGATCGTGTCTGAATGTCAGCTGGCATTGTTGCGAGAGATGGTTGATGTGTTTGAGAAACTGATGCGAACAAGTTCCTTTCGCCTTCTTGTGAGGTTTCCTGTCCCTCTGTTCTTGGTGGTTGTATGATCAGCGCAGTCACGATGGCGCCATTGAACGCCACCAATTCCTCAGCTCCGAAAAACTATACCCGTGATTGAAAGATATTCTATAGTTTTTGTAGGCGCGCCAGACATATCCGGAACCACATAACACCAGGCTTTGAAGGGCTATATGAGATTTTCTTTGTACTTTTACAGATCCTCACGTTTATTGGAAAAGGGGGAAAAATGGTGCGAGAGAGGCAAAAGGGCACATTGCTGGAAAGAATGGATAAGACTTGTTCAGATTAGGCTTTATGAAGGTAACTTTAATCACCTTGACTTGTAACTCTTGCAATTGCAGTGTTTGCGTTGCTTGCTATCATGATTGTCGAACTTGTCTTGTGGGGTGGTTGATTCCCGCATGACAGTCTGGCCCTTATGTTGATAGTCGCTCTCGGTAACCGAGTCCTCAATAGGATGGTTCTTGGTGTCCATGTGAGCGTGGTGACCTGGGATATGATTGAGGAGCTTGGAAAACAAGCTATCTTGCGAGCCATCGCAGCCACATGAGTGTCCCTTCATTTCGTGGGGGGTCTGCTTACCAACTTGTTCATCATTATCGATATTGCCATTGCCATTGTCCTTGTCGTCGTTGACACCGTCTTTGTCTTCATCCTCATCAGCTGAGCATCCAGCGTCCTCGGTCAGATCAACCCAGTCGTCCTCCCAGCTATCAGACATGTGCTTGAAGGCATGTTTAACCTTTTCAACAACAGGTTGGATCCAAATATGGGGTTCGCCAGCTTTCTCATCGTCTACTAGAGGCTCTTTCGGTGGAAGGTGATCAGCATCTTCCATTTGGGTCTTTTCGCCATCAGCCTGCTGAATAATGTGGTCAGGAGCTTTGGCATACTTCCCGAGGCCCTTAAGGATGATATCCTCGATTGATTCGTCTTCTAAATTCCAAGAGTGCGAGGATAAGCGAGAAGATAATGGAGGTGGTGGTGGCTGTGGATGTTCACTGTCGGCAGATTGTTCTGTCGTTGTAGTGGTGGTCGTGATGTGAACGGCATCTTGGTAGTCTTCGTCCATGTGCCCAAACTGAAAGCCCTCCTTAGTGTCATGTGGCCTATGGAGCAACTCAGAACCTTCGTCGCCTTGATAGTCCAGAAGACGAGATGAAAAGTCAAGGTTGCTCTTGTTACTATCATGCTTGGATATAGTACAATGAGGGGTGGTGGCCGTGGCCACGGCAGCGGCAGTGCTTGTAGGCTGGGTAGGAAGCTCTGGATGCAACGAGTCAAAGGCAACCTGTGAGACCTGAGGGCTCGCAGTCTTTAGAGATGCGAAGACTTGATCATCTGGAGTGCTTGGACCGGACTCAGGATGTTGACCATGGCCATAATGGTGATGGTCGAAGTATTGATTGGGGTCGTTGGCGTAGACACTCACAAGTAGAGCGATGACTACCACTGTTTTGATCAGGACAAGGAAAAATATACAGTGCCATTTAAGACTGTATTCGTATTATTCATTGAGGCAGATTGCATAACTGGATACAATTGATCTACCACATACACCAACAAATAGTTGAAAAGTAGATATACATCGTGAGAGAAAGAAGTATTTACAAGGTGAAGGTTGACCATGAGAGAAGAGAGATTGAATTTTTTTCAGCTCTATGATTTCATCAAGACTAAAGAACCAAATGGCTGTTTGTGAAAGGCTGGGTTTCGCATTGTCATGGTAGCGTGAGTGAAAAGGTGACACCATGACAATGACACCCCATACATTCGTGACAGTCAATCACGTTGCTCTAAGATGGGCCAGGCGCGTATTCAGAACATTCATATTTCTATGTTGTAGGAATCGATATGTACAAAGGAAGGTGAGGAAGGGGGAGAGAGGGAGAGAGGGAAATCGAACGTGTCCTGTTTCTTCTTTTGCTGAACACTACAGAAACGACAAGCGCCATGATGGAGTTAATGTATGGTTTGTATGTCACGAAACGATCTGCTTTACTACAACCACAATATACAGGTGCGTTCAAGAAGATTAACAAAAAATTTCTCGCCTTTGTTTACTCTGCTCGTGTAGGAGGGCTGAATTTAACAATCCAATAACACGAAAACGCGTATTCGCCCCTCTTACACACTCACGCTCAAAGTAGCCACATGCATCCTGTTTCTTCCAATGCCATCCTCCATGCCTTGTTCAGTAATGTCTATAAATTAGGCGAGTACCTTGACTTGCATTTGGAGACATCTGAATTTAGACAGAATAATGATGTACCTGAGTACAATGCTCTCCTGAATGACACCCTTGTCGGTATCCAGTCAAGCTCTATCCCCTTTCCTACAAGAGAGGCGAAGACAAATATTAGTATCTCACAAAAGGAGGTATGTGAGATGCACCTATTATTCCAAAAAGAGAAAAAAAAGTGTTACAATGCACAGCACTCAAAGTTAGCGAAAAACAATATTAGGTTGTCAACCAGGCCATCAATGAATGTTGCCCAAGGAGAAAGCACCAATCTCCAGCAACATACAATATCCTCGGGGCTGGATGCTACATGGTATGTCTGTGGTATTTTACGGAGAGATGCTACCTCATGGGTCCATGCATCCCACATTTGCTCTAGCTCTTACTCCTCATGCTGTTATCATTTAGCCTCCTTGGAGCAAGGCAGATGTTGTCACCCGACATACTTCAAATAGTTCGATCGAGTTCCTACTAACCCCAGCCTGGGAGATCCTTTTGTCAAGGCATGCATCAAACGCTTTGTGTTCAATCGCTTGTTCTGTTAGCTTAGCATTGAACATAACACTTACTATCTTGAGCATTTTTTTCTTTTCTTTTTTTCCCTTTATTTGAATGGTACAGGATAGGTGAAGAGAGAATGCGTTATCTCTTACTGCATACATCTATTTTTGCGGCTCTAGCAAACAATTGCTACTGTCAGGTCACAGGATTGCCTATTCATGAGATGGTGGACTGGCGCCAACCGTTGCCTAGTCAACCAGCCCGTTTACGGAAACGACGGCATTCTGACGAATCAACTACGGCTGGCACCAGCGTAACACAGAACCACACAACTATGGACGTGAGCCATGAGAGCACCTTGGGCTCTGTATGCGGAGTGGTGTCGCACAAGAGACAAAAGACTTCCAGCTTGAGCGTCTCTCGCGTCCTATTTACGCGCCTAAAGACACTCTACGCGAAGCCTTCATCTGGGGGATTTCGCTACTTTTTCTTCCCATCAGGTAGCTGTCGAAAACAGAAATTCGAATGGGGAGAGAAAGAGAAACTGCAGAAAATAAAGCCTTCGAAAGAGACTGAGTCGAACTTATGCTTAAAAACATTCAATTCTCCTCCAATCTTTTTGTAGGCGATGCGAGCAAGCCAGCAGAAGATCGAAACGATAAAGAACTCGTCCAGGCGTTGATGCAGGTTATTTTTCCAAGACAATATAGAATTACGAACATATTTGACGGGATGGAGTCGTCTGATATCCGGTCAGTCAATAGTCTCGCACCACCTGCAACCTCGTCAGCGCCTGCTTCATTCAGATCGGTACATGCCCCTGTCAAACCCGTGGCGAAGGCATGGAGATTAAGACAGCCTCAGTTCCTTGTCGAACGGATGCTCGAGTTACATAGAGGATGCTATTATCACAAACTCTTGCAATATTACTGTCCGGTTGAGGTGAGCATCCCACATCAAAACTTTCTAGTTTGATATTATATCTCAGAGCAACAACCGACACATTGGCAGGTTGAAAGAAAAAATAATAATAATCAATGTTACACTTGTGGCATGTAGGCGATCGACAACGGTCATGCGAGCTCATCTTTGGTAGAATCGCATTCTTCGTATTCAAATGTAAGTACATGGACCATTTGTTCACAATTTCTCGTTCTATAGTAGGCTTGTTTCGTTAAAATCATATACGCCTCTACAATATCTTTTTTATTTGTGCGATAAGGTGTCCGCTTTTGTTCGCAGTATTGTGAAAAAAGTGATACCAAAGGCGTTCTTTGGTTCAAACGAAAATCGCGAGGTTGTTTTGAAAGGTATGAGACACTGTGTTCTCTGAAGTAGTATTCCTCGAGAAACAGCGTCTATATGAGTTGACCACTAAGCGAGGTTTGCCCTTCTTGCCGCTGCTATGAATACTTTAGCGTTTGATTCGTACATCAAACTTGGAAAGTACGAATCGATTTCTCTTCACTATGTACTACAAGGTTTTCGAGTAAGGGTTGTTGAGAAGTACATTTTTAACCGTTTTTTTTGTGAGCATTCAGTGACATCATACTCACCAAGATATTGTACCTTCTCTTTATTTTATTTATCAACACAGATAAAAGACTGTGGATGGCTTCAAGATCCACAACGCAAAGAGGCGACGAAAGTGAGACACACACCGTTAACAGAGTCTCTGAAGCAACAAGAGCTGTTACATGATTTTGTCCGCTGGCTTTTTGAAGGGTTCCTTGTTCCGTTGATCAGAGTACGGCTACTGTTTTCCTAAAGCAGTTACTATTCCTGTGAAATGTCTCAGATTGGGCTACTTTATAGTTTTGCTTCTTGAAACCTGAAGTATCTCGAGCACTCATCAAGTATACTTTTGTCTTATACATACACTTTCGATTAGACAAGCTTTTTCGCGACAGAGAGTTCATTTTGCCGCAACCGAATCTTTTATTATCGTCACGACCTGTGGAATCTAATCTCAGCTCCTGCATTAAAGCGGCTTCAAAATTCGCTCTACACTGAGATGAGTCAGGTACGGATGATACTTTGCTTGATTTTATTCCAGAGTATCTTTCAGTGATATTGTTCACACCCAACTGACTACCTAGAGCATATCTACTTTTTTTGTTTTGCATCTTAGGATGAGGTAGAGTCTTGTTCTCGTGGTTACTCATACGTCAGACTTTTACCCAAGGGAACAGGCGTTCGGCCTATCATAAATCTCAAACGCAGATCAAGGCGCCTGGTAATAAAATGCAAGACTAGCAATGTGGGGCTGTATCCGAAATCCACCGAAGGATATGTACAAGGTGCTGACAACAACAACGTCTACCATTTTTACTCTTTTTTATTTCAAAAACAATTGCACCACTAATAGGTCAATGGAGAAATCAACACACTACTGCCAACGAACAAGTTGCTGAGTGTTCCAAAGCTGATCCTCAGCCATGAGCAGGCGTGCCATAGCGGGAAAGCATCTCCTGAAGTTAGTAGTAGTGGCGGCGAAAGCGTTGTGGCTGGTATGATGGGCCTGTACAAGCGGCTCAAACATATTAAGCACCTGCTCATCCCACAGAAATCCATGGATCATCCATCATCGACGACGACGACAGCGGCCAAGATGAAGTCATTGCCAAAGCTCTATTTCGTCAAAGTGGATATCGAGCGAGCGTTTGATACAATTCGTCAGGATAAGCTGACAGAGATCCTTCAGTCGTCGACTACCTTCCAAGAAGAGAGGTACCGGGTGCAGCGGCACTTCAAACTAAACGTTTCTAATGGGATGATAGTAAAACGCCAGGTGCCTCGGGTGTCGTCAATAGCAGCAGCTCCTTCCACAAGTACAGGCGGTCAGCAGTATCTCGAGCAACAGGATTCACCACCATCACCTTCATTTTTGCAATATGCGCAGCAAGAAGCGCAGTCGTCCAAAGGCGCGGTTCTTGTGGACAAAGTAAGAAAGGGGGCTATTTTCAGTGCGAGTGCAATATGCAATAGTTTGAACACTCTCTAACTACCACACATGTATTTTGTGATTGGATGACAAAAAAAAACAGGTGTATACTACTATACAACACAAAAACGATGTTCTCAACATAATCGATGACGGCATTCACAACAATATCGTGAAGATGGGTGGGTCATTTTATAGGCAAACCACGGGTATTCCTCAAGGATCGACATTGTCTCCAGCTCTATGCAGTCTGCTTTATAACGATCTCGAAAAAAATGTCCTTTCACATTTGGTGCCTGATCCACAAAATCAAAGTGTAAGGTGACATTTCTTATTTTTCCAAATTTATCAACTCGTCTTCGACGCTCTGTTGCCTTTACGAAGAAATAAAAAAGACAGTGCGCTATTAACTAGATTTATCTCTCTCTCTCTCTCTCTCTCTCTCTCTCTCTCTCTCTTGTCTTCTGGTTTTTAGTTTCTTGTACGCCTGGCGGACGACTTTTTATTCATTAGCCGATCAAAAGAAAAGGCAAACGAGTTTCTACGGATCATGATTGAAGGACATCCTCATTATGGATGTTATACTAATCCATCCAAGACGCTTGTAAACTATAATGCGGAAATACCAAATGTCGTTGTGCAACGTGAATACGGATCAGGTAAAGTTACAAGAGTTTAGTGCCATTGAGGGATGTCCTATAACATGAGTTTGCACGCAGAAGTTTACAATATCTAAGCGAGTTTCGTCCTCTAGTATTTCCATACTGCGGTCTACTTATTCACGCAAAAACTATGGAGATTACTGTCGATTATCGGCGGTATCACAAAATTGGTAGGCTATAATCTGGTTTTGCAAAAGTTGCAAAAATTGAAATAGTTGTGTATTCAAAAAGAGATTACAGAATGAGCGTTACTGAAACATTCCACTTGGTTACTCGTCTTCTTCAGATCAACGAGATTTGGTGTCCGTGACCCGAGGTCCAAATCCAATTCGGACAATTGCATTAAAGATGCGCATGTAGGTGGTTTAATACGTTTAGATTCATTTATGTGAAATAGGAGCACAAGTGGTTTGAATCTGTTATTCACGCCTACTCTTTAATTCAAAACAATGCGTAGGTCAATGCAGCACATCTGCCAGGTTGTGTTCTCAGATACGTCGCTTAACTCGCGAAGCACGGTGCTTCTAAACATTTACCAAGCATTTGTCTTTACGGCATTGAAGTTGCATGCATCAATACAAGCGTTGACGAGCCGCCGAGACTCTGTTCATGGACTTATTAAAGACCTCCAGTCTGCCGCTTTGAAGCGTGTAGTCCTCGATATCCTTGCGGTCGGGTATAAGCAGCTGGCCAATGGTCATCGAACCAAAACAGGGCGCGAAGCCGGTGCGACATTTCAAATGGCAAAACAGCATGTCCGTTGGTTGGGTGCGTATGCATTTTATTGGACCTTACCGGGGACGGCGAAGATCTATATGCCGGTACGAACCATGCTATCAACCGTCATCCATGAGCGCTCGCAGATGAGCATGGCAACGCGGCGGCTGCTGTATGGGATTGTACATGACCGACGAAATAGGATATTGGACGGTGTAGGAAAGCATGCTCCATACAGCTCTTGATGGAAACCTGCAAAGAATAAAAAGAAAAGCCATATTCGAATGATATTACTGATGTGAGTATGCTATGCCTGTTTACTCAAGCTGATTTCATCGGCAAAATGTACAGTTGTTTTTCGGATTTTTCTGATGATCAAGGGGTAATTCAAACAAGTCAAAGTGGTGTAGTTCAAAGTTGGGTTACCCAAAGACTTGTATTTGCTCTTGCGACCAAGCGTGAGTATTGTTCCACTACAACAATTGAATTGTTCGCTCTGTCTTAGTACTGATCTTAACCCTATCGCTTGCTCTCTTCTTGTCTCCTTTAGATCTCATGATTCCCATCATTACTGCCTTTGTCCTGTCCATCAACATAGTGAGAAGTGCTAATAGAGTACCCCAGGGCTGCGTCTCCACTTTTCTATGGAGGCCACTTTATGAAGCTCTCCTCCTTCCCCCCTCGCCATAGACTCGAAATCAGTCCAAATTCGCTGTGCACACACGTTAAAATAATGGGCAGGAAGCAAGGAGAGGTTTAAAGCGGTTGGTGAAAAGAAAAATTCGTTCTTGTAGGTGGTATGGATATATTGAGTGGGGTATGCTTTTATCCTCTGTCACTGCAAACGTGTGATAGTACATTCAAGCACGGTAGGCTCAGATACCCGACCCTTCTACCTCGTTGAGGGACTGGACACAAAGGTGCGAAAGTTTATGACAGACCCAAAAAAGGAAGGTGGAGGACACAAACTTTTGGAGTACCTCGCTCAGGCACACTAATCCTTTTTTTTTCCAACACGCCTCACGACTTGCACCACTCTACACAGCACTACTCCGACGTACACACTAAAAAAAGGTATAGCTGATGATGGAGTCAAAGGTGCCTCAAGAGGTCTACTTGAGGGTATCTGCATTCTCCAAAGCACATGACAGAACATTGACCTCATTAACGAGCTCATGCACAATGGTGAGGCTAATACCCTTTTTCTTTCGCTTATGACAAGTTGAAAAGTCGGGCTTTGAAATCTGGCTCTAAGCGAAATTTCACCATGAGCCAGATGTCGTATTGACTTTTCAACTTCTTGTCAGCCAAAGGTTTATAGCATCGTGTTTCTTAACCTTACTCACCATCTGTTTGTCTCTTCAGCTGTCACTTTTTTATAGACATTAGTAAGTATTCCACAATGGAGCCCAGCCCACAGGACAAGAATAAGGACAAAGCAAGGGACTGTTCAAAATGGACATGACGCTGCGACAAAGGACATTTGATTCAACTTGCGTATTAGTGGAGATTCTATCCATGAATTAGCAAAGGGACCGAGGTGTCAGAGGCGCGGCTGAATATGTTGATTACATGATAGCCAATACTACCATTTGATATGGTCATGGAATAGGACACAATGCAAGGCAGTTTCAAATATCAACTATGTCATGCAAAGTCTTATGGCTAGATTTTATTATCGGATCAGGTATCGTCGGAGTCGCTGGAGTTGCCACGGTCGGAGGCATCGCTATAGGAACAACACAGGAACAGGAACAACAACAGGATCATCCCAAACAACGAACTATTCCAAAGTCCACATTCTTCTGTCAGATCAGTACTACAATAATGGGTTCCAACAGTTGTTACCATTTACTCTGCTTCTTGTCTATGTATCACTTAAAGTGCCCAGCAATGAATAAAGAGAAATGTGCTGATTGTCATCCCTCACTTCATTTTTATTATGTAGTGAAATCTAAGAATTTGTAACTTATCCCAACAACATTCTCGCCATAGATGAAGTAACAGGAAGCTGCTAGTTCTGATGAACTAAGGACATATTTCAGTCTTCGTTCTATTCGATATCGCCAAACACAGTTGTAAGTAACCTAGCAAACATGAGAAAAATGCTGGCTTTCGGCGAGTTCAGAAAATATACGAACTTATATATCCCAATGGACACGGAGCCAGTAATCGACCAAATCATTGACATAATGACTACCACACTTGCACTTGAAAGAGTAACGGGCTCCGTCTTGTTCAGGCTCTTTAGGGGGGAGGACAGTGAACTTTGCGGTAGTCTTGAAACCCTTGCAAGTAGCCTTGCAGTCTGCCTTCAGCTCGTTTCCGAAGTTGGTAACATTGAAAGTACTGTCAAGGTAGCTTTTGAGAGTGCGCTGCGCAGTTTGTTTGTTGTGGCTCAATACACCAGCAGTGAAACCATCGTCCTGAAAGGCCGACGATGAAGATAAAAAGTGAAAGAGCAAGGGACACGTTAGAATTTAGTATATATCTTTGATGCATTGCCATGTTTGCCAAGCATTTCAAGACCGGTCAAGAGCTTTGCAAACATTGTCACTTACAGGATATTCATCATCGCAGTTGCAGGCAACAGTAAAGTACTTTTTGTCTTTCGAAGCTTTGCAAGTGGAATTAACATATTGGTACTCGTAGGAACAAAATCTGCGGCATCCAGTGTGGAATGCACCGCAGAAGTATGGTTTGAATGCAGCAGTGCCAGTATACTTGTGCTTGATGACAGTGGAGGAGGCGTCCACAGTAACTGTCAAAGCAGCCACGAAGCATGCGACAATAGCAATGATCAAAGATGATTGATGCATAGCTTGAAATAGACTAGTTTTTCAAAGTGGAGAAAGAGAGAAATGAGAAACGGTGAAGATTCAAGATATTCTGGGGATACAAACTTGGCCTGCTTTTTATACGAATGGTATTGGGGCTGGGTGCGCCCTGGTTGTATTTTTAGCTCTGGCAGATTGTACGACGAATCGATTACATGTTTACATATCCAGGAAATTTGCAAACTAAAGATGAACAGTAAGCTCACATGCATCAAAATGGCAGGCAGACCCGAGTAACAATTCGTGGGGCTATTGTTGTGTTTTTTGGTGCACCCAAGTTAGTAACCGATACATTTTTAGGGTCGTTTGCGAATGAACACAAGTCCTGAAAGACGCGAGGTAAGCTTATTTTTAATCCACGAAATTGATTGTTTTGGTTGCAAAGAAGGACAGGATTTGTAGCTGACAAAAACATTTTTTCTTTTGTCCCTCTAAAGTTGACAAGGTATTGGTCATTTTCGCTCGGTGAGACGAAAAATTGACCCTCCATTATGTCTTAATGGTGGGCCAGGTAACTAATTATCCTTAAGACAGGGTCAGGTTCATTTGACAGAGACCACAACCTCTGCTAAATCATTCAACCATTTTTTTCTCATCAAGAGTCGTTTGAAAATTATGGTTTTGTTTCTACAAAAGGAAATAAATCTGAAAACAAAAAATCGAACCCTGACGGCGGGTGAAACATAGAGTTTTTCTATTTAAAGTTCACCAAGAAAAACACACTTAAAATCTAGCCTCTGATGCCCATCCCCGCTACGAGGTAGAGGGGTTGGGTTTCCGAGCCTACAAGCACAGGCCACAAAGTAAAATACATCGACCACCTTCAAAACCTATCGCCCACTTTTTTTTCTCCGTTACTTATAGCATATGACAAGCACAGATCGTGTGGGAGGACCAACAAGAATGAATTTCCTTTTGTCACCAGCCGCTTCAAAATCTAACTCCTGCTTCCAGTCCACAATTCCAAAATGCGTGCACAGTGAATTAGCGCTGGTTTCGAGTCTACTCTCGTTATTGGCCTAGTGATTCCCACACCGCACAATCTCAATCTACACATACGAAAAATCCACCCTTGTAGATGAGCCGACTAATCGTGGGAGTTCCATCTGTGCTATATTGCCAGCAACTAGCCTGTAAGCCACACTATTATACAAGGTCATTCACCAAAATAGAATACAGAGAATGTGAGAGGATAGTTCATCCTCCTACCTTGTGTTCAATGCATGAGCAAGTATTAACTGACACCAGACGCGTTATATGTGCTGATCGACCTAGGCAGCTAGCTCACACTTTGCCAGTATTAGCGCTAGGTCCTCACAAGCGTGATGCTGTCGACCCTGTAACAGCATCATGAGTGGCAACTCTTCTTGATCCAGTAACCGCCCTACCGGAAATTGCCACAAAATATATAAATAGCATATATTTCCAGAATAGCCAGAAGATCGTGATCAGTTCTAAATAAACCCTTCAGAAAAAACACTTCCGTTTATCCGATATCATCTGTTATCATTACAGAGAATCTAGCATCAAAATATCTGGAGACGGTTTTAGACGAGACACGGAAAATAAAGGCAGATTGCGTGGCGAAGCGAGGGGGCTTTACCGTCCACCACTATATTCAGTGTCTAATCCAGGACTGTCTCGTTCAGAGTAATAGTCGACTGGCTGGAGAGTCAGAATTGAAAAATAATTGGACAGGGGTAAGATTCTCTTTGTTTTCCTATGGTTAATGTCCTTACCTAAACGTTGGCTTAGAGGCTACTTGTCAGCAATATACATAGCACAGATGGGAACTGTGACTCCCACGATTGGTCGGGACACCTTCGGTGGAAGCTTCTTCTTATGTGTAGATTAGGATTGTATATAGGGAGACTTGTTGGAAGGTTTGTATGTGGATACAACTAGGCCGATGGCGAGAGGAGACGGAGAGGGGTGAAAAGCTTTTTAAAGAGAGTCATCCATAGAAAAATGGAGACTCGGACCCGGGACTATAATAACACCACTCTGCATGCCGAAGAATGGGCCGAAGGGCGTGATTGTGGGAGCCGTGAGAAACAAAGAAAAGAGGAAGGGATTAAGCGATAGTGGTTGTGCTATATTGCCACCAACTATCTTCTAAGCCTCATTAGTACATAAATAAAAGGACATGGTTCAATAAAGAGATTCTATTATTATGATTCTACAGTGGTAAAACCTATACTATAGTTGGAGTAAAACAAAACTCACGCCTGGTCGTATGAACAGATACAAGTTTTTGAGTAGCCTATCTTCGATCTCACCACGCCGTATATACAGCTCCATGAGATACCGTCTTCCAGAATCAAAACTTTATTGTGAGGTCACTCCCAGTTAAAATGCAGTGCTTATGCTTTAAGGAACTATATTCTGGGAAACCTATTTAAAATCAAAACTTTGCAGCGCATCAAATAGGCTCTTGATAGAGATATCGCTGGCGTTTGGAGGTGGATCACAGCGACCTCGACCATGATACCGCACAACCTTTTTGTCCAATGGTAGCAACCAAAAGCCATTGTCGTCGAAATAGCCATACGAGGCATCGTTTTCTCCGTCAACGACTTTTAATTGTTCATTGAGCGGTCTGATCCACTCTAGCCACACATAACCAGCGATGGCTGTCGACTGAATTGTAAATTCGACAGAAAATTCTTCCTCTTCGCTATCACCGTCTCCTCCATCGTGGGGCATGCTGATATTCTTTGTGAAACGACTGTTGTTCCTGGACTCGGAAGGCTGGAACCGCATATCCTCAATGATGATACTGGTCTCACTTGACAATTCCTCGATTGGAAATGGTTTGCGGCTCGGATACAGATGGAATGTTCTTAGGGCCTGGTTAGATTTGGGGGTGGTAGTTTTGTGGCTGCCCTTTAACAGTTTGCTGTCCTTATCGTCGGAAGCGACATTGGCATCAATACTAAGAAGCTGCCATTGTTGATCGCCTTTGCTGTGGCCCACTGCCTTCTTCAGTACATGATCGGATAATGCCAGCACGCACTGGCTGCTCTGAGGCTGGACAAAGAAAGGAACTTCCTCGTGCGTTAAGGGTAGGTTCAGCTCGATGCCATCAATGCCATAAGATCGGATTGATAATGTGCCTGATAACCCATTGAAGTGACAAATCGGCAATGCAGCATAATAAAATAAAAAAACTGTGAGTGTCATCCATCAACTGTCTCTTCAATTGTGAACACTCAAATGTCGAGAGTAGCAATACCTTGGGCTTCGATTTGTTTGGTGTTGGACACGTGAATTTCCAACCCTCGATTGTCAGGAAGTTCTACTGTGGAGATTAAAACATCCTGGAAAGCTCGCTTGATATAGTAATGTAGCATTTTCCATTTCCCTAAATCATAATCGGGAGATACCGTTTGTTAGCATGCCTCTCAGTGTTGTGTGTGCTCCGATATTCTGCCCGAGTACCGTCATCCAATACCATGATGTTCTATGCTTGACCCTAACAGAATAAAGTGTCAGTGAGATATGATATTAGATATAATTGTAATTCAAAAACTAATCCAAAACAAAAGAGGGATTTTTTTTAGAAAACTCTTCTTACATGTTGGAGCGGGCCATATGTCGTTACATTGCCAGTAGAGGGCACCCATTGTCTTGTAAGGTGAACCTTGACCCCGACGATAATGCTCTGTCTGCGAGCCGATGGATCGTGCCTGTACCACCTGACTGAGGAAACAAAAAACATCTATGAGCACTTCACGAGTGTCACCACTAACTTGATGAGATGAGCCCTTGGGATCTGTGTTGTAGTATTTTGATAGAACTCGAGGAAGCTTGAATTGCATCTAAAATGTTTTCACCATATGGTCCGAATTAGTTCCATTTTTCAGACACTGAGGATGTTGATCATACTCTTATACCATCATCACGAAATCTCGTTTTTTTCCTGTTTGTTACCTCGATTTGCTGCAAAATCTCCTGTTGCCCATTCGCATGATGGTTCCTGTGGATAGACAGTCGAGACAGTGGGTGCCAGTCTTTGAGGGTTGAAACTGTCTTCCACAAACTGAAGCTTGGCATTGACTGGGCGCCATATTCTACAAACAATGCGTACAGTGATCAAAAATGATGAGTAAAGAAAGGTCATACTTTTTGGAATTGTTTAACATTTTGAACAAAATAATTACCAGATGCAAAGCGAGTATTTGGATAGTGCTCCACATGACATCCATTATGTTTGTAATCATAAAAGTGGACGTCACCATACAGCCCCTTTTCGCAGTCTTTGAGCACATATCGCTCAGTGTAGGGTGTTTCGGAAATGACGCCAGCAGAAGGTGAACTACATATACCGAATGTAGAATACATCGTAAAGAGGCTGACGTGTTAGAACAATAGCGTTTCAATAGCACGAACTAAGCGTGTGTCGGAAGGAAAGAGAAAATTATGAAAGCATTAAATTGTCGAGATCCTTACCTTGATATGAATGATCGTGTTGGGTCTAGTTTAAGTACTACGTCTCGAATGGTCTCAATGTAAAGCTTGTTGTAGTCAATCTATTGCATAGGCCATGTAGCAGACGTCAACAGTTGCAATATGTATGGCACGCATTCGATGCTCAAACAAAAAAAATCTGAAGCAGGCAAGATAGACTCACGGCAAAAATGTAGGGATTCTCAACCGTAGCCTCGTCCCACCCTTTGACCATGAATTCTTGATTTTCGTTGTTGCCTGACCACAGCACAAGACTTGGATGACCTTTCAAGCGCTTCACCTGGTGCTCGACTTCATGCCGCACGTTATCCAAAAACTCGGTATCAGAAGGACAGAGTGCACAGGCAAACCTAGTTTTGGGAAGAAGTAGCAAGCCAGCGTCTTGGTCAACTCCTCATAAATAGGCCAAAAGCATTGCATCGTCAGGTGTACTGCCTAATAAAATTATTAATGCATACATAAATTCTTGCCAAATCAAGATCCCATGACGATCACAAAAGTCATAAAAGGCGTCTTCTTCATAAATACCACCACCCCAGATCCGGATCATGTTCATGTTAGCTTCGATACAGCTCTCCAACAGGAATCTATAGCATGGGGCAACAAAAAATAATACAAGCGAAAGGTATCAATATCTGGGACAACTGAATGTTTTCAATGGATACAAGAACATCAATAGAATACATTCTAAATGATTATCCGCCTTCACAATGTGATGAATGAAAGGACCTACTTTTTCTTTTTCCATGTTCCGAGCTTGTCAAATGCATGGGTGGGTATCCAGTTGGTGCCTTTTGCGAAGAAACTAACACCATTGACTTCAAACCAAAATCCCGTGCCTTTGGCCAAGTCACGGTCCACCGCGTCTTGAACCAATCGACATGTTCGAAAGCCACATTGGAAAGTTTCATGAAATAATGCACCCGCCCCTGCAATGTCACCAGCAACTTCAGACACTTGGACAGTGACGGGATAGAGTGTCTGACCGGTGAGGTCGCCCATACCCCGTGGCCACCAGAGCGATACTTTGCATTCATGGACAAGCAACGACAGGGAGAGAGTGCCGTGGCCTTTGGAAACACTGTGAACAGATTCAACACATAGACGGCTAGACACGGACGGTTTCAAAACTAGATTGGCGGACGGGTACACTTTCATATCTTTTAGGCTAAAATAGTCCATGACGACCTATTCGCGAAATTTAAAGGCGATTCTGGGTGTGAACAAAACGTACTTTTTTTTAGCAACATGAACATGACGTTTTAGTGGAGACATATTCACACCTGAATTTCCCAATGGTTGCCCGACTTTGAAACGTTCCAGTGCCACTGGAGAACTTTGAAAGAGTCTACCACATGGAGCTCAATAGTACGCCAAATGCCTGTTTCGAGCATGGGATAAGTTGTTAGTAATGACAGTTTTCAAGAGAAGATTATCTGTTTTCCGGTATATATTTTGTGCGTCTAATGAGTGGCCTTACCGCATGGAGCAAACGCAGGGCCCCAATCCCATGAAAACGAACACTAAAAGTTGACAGGAAAGTGTAACATAAGTTCTGTATTTGTATGACACGTATTCGCTGTAGTTTTTTTTTATGAAGTTATGGCAAAACGACTTACTTGTTCCTTCCTGATAAAGTTCCTACAAGGGAAGCCATGCTGAGCATCACTCATGTTGAACATATCTGGTACCTATGATGGAAGCAAAAAAAAGGTAAATAGCGAGCGGATGTAAGCTCAGTAATCCTGTATGAAGAAAATAGTTGGCTTCATCGCACTGGTCTCATTACACATACATAGTATGGATAAGCCTTTGCGGCTTCTTGAGCATAACGGGTCGCATCCTCGAAGGAGATGGCAATCTTGTTCTCGCCAGGGCCGACCAATCGAGTGATGTCGATGATGTATCGTCGGAACTGGTTGTTGGTATTAGCTGCCTTTTGTCCATTAACGAAAATTGTGGCAATCGTGTCAAGGCCGTGACAATCTAGAAAAATATTGGGCTTGGAGCTCTGTCCATCAATTGACAGGGTGAATGTGCGCTCGTAGGTCCATGTGTCGTGTATCAAGGCTCGAAACTTTTTGCTACAGAGTTAATCATGCCAAAGAAACAGTTAGTTGGAAGAGTGCTATTGTCTGAGTTCGGAGAAGCGAGACCTAGCTGGACAGCTTAGCATTGATTAGGTTTATTAAAGGCACGTACGCAACGTAGTTGAGCCCAAAATATGGGTGGTCTTTCAAATGCCCACTCTGTAGTAGAGCATCGTGAACCTGACCTGTTCTTACGAGTCAGTTCATGTACAGCCGGTACATCATGGCAAATTGACAGTAGGCATGTCATGATTCTTACCTGGCACTGTGGCCTCGATGACAATTGATTTGTCCTTATTGAATAGAGTCCATGCGCCATCGAGCCGCAGGCTCTTTCTGTTCTTCATTCTGCTGAGTTGAAATGACTGATTCGTGGTGTCAGGAATTTGACACCCCAACACCGTCCGAAGACTTGATGTGAAGCGATGGAAAAATCGTCTTTGATTTCTCTTCCCCATGTCTTGTCGGGGGAAACGGGGGTAGGAGTGAAGGGAAGGGTGAATACTGTGGGAACACACACCTATTGCACCTTTTTTCCTGTGTGCTTCACCCATCACCCCTTTCCTTGAGAATTATCGATAATGATGACATGGTGGTGATGGTGCCTGGAATAAGACCGTTGACTTTCCTTATTTGTCTTTCGCGTTCTGACACGCGGATTCCATCGCCCCTCCCTCACACGTCCTTCATGTTTGGAGCCTTTAGCCAGGCATACACCAGATCGAAAAGCTATATCCACGTGTACCTCTCTCGTGGCCCAGTTGGAATTCTCTGGAGAAGAAAAGAAGAGACACAATAAATTGCTTAACGCGCTTTCTCTCTTCTCCCCATAGTCAAGATGGGTTACCATGGAATAGTTGTGCCACAGGTTCAGTGGTCTGACGCGTCATACTTTTTCCCTTACTCTCGTGTAAAGGAGTATAAAAAATGGTGTCTTAAAGAGAATATGCAAGGGGGAATGAGAAGACTCAGGTTCGCCTTTTCACTGATATCCCTGAACTATGGTCTAGTATGTCCTGGAAGCTAATTCATTCCCTATATATGAACAATGTGCAGGATGCCCCTGCGAAGGCATTTCACTGTTTCCTTGCCTACCACTCCCGCATTATACTCATTTCACAATTTTCTTTTTCGAATACCTTTCCATTGCTATTTCTGCTCAATGCACGTAAAAAAAAGGTTGATATTATCCCTATCCCTTTCTCTCGTTGCAGTAGCATCAGGGCTTGAGATTACGGCGGTTAACGATCACCCGGCCCTAGGTGATGTTGTTAGTGAGGTTTTTGCGGCCCTTACATCACAGCCAGCACCGTCCAGCTTTCTGATTGAATTTGATCGGCCCCCGGCAGGTATCTCACGATACCAGCGTAATGAGCTTGAGGAAGAAGAGGTTCTTGGAGCTACCACTATCAAACGAGCACAGGCGTCAGAGCAGCACGCCCATTTCCAGGATGCGTTGAAAAATGACTTGCAGGTGCACTTTCAAGTGCGACATGAATTTTTCGATCTTTTGAACGGCATAAGTATCGATCTACATGATATCGCACCTAGTATGATCCCAAAGATCCTGGATAAAATCAAGGCATTGCCAGGAGTTGTCAAAGTTAGCCCACTGGTAAATATTATAGTTTGTCATTTATTTTTATTGTGTCAGAGTGAACCTTTCGAGGTGCAATGATGAGCGTGTGTTTACTTTTAGACCTATTGTAACACCAGGGTATTTGACATTCCAACTAATGGAAAAATTAGATGACTCTGAACCAGCCCAAGATGATAGTACACCATGTTGGCATGGATGCTAAAGCACTTGCACCTCAGCTCAACACGTCACATGAAATTACAGGTGTTCTCAAAGCACGCAATAAGCTTGGCTTAACAGGAAAGGGGATAAAGATCGGTATTATTGATACAGGCGTAGACTATACCCATCCTGCTCTTGGAGGATGCTATGGTAATGAGAGAGGCCAACGACGAGCGTATCAAGTGTAGCTCAAATTCGTACTTGGCTACTCGTTTTTCAGTAGATTTGCTTGAAGTATAGAGAATTCTTTTTCACCTTTTGCTCTTTCTTTATTTCTTTTTCTTAGGTCCGGGTTGTAAAGTCCAATATGGCTATGATTTTGTAGACGGACCGTTTGACAATAACACCCCAGGCGGATTCGATTGTGTTGGTCATGGCACGCATGTGGCCGGCATCATTGCTGCTAACAGCACAAAGGACGACTTTTATGGCGTGGCACCTCAAGGTACAGGAAGCACAAAGTCTCATATCCACTGCCAAAAAATAGAAGAGTGGAGTTGTGCCTATTAACACGAAAACTCATTGGCTCTTTTTTTTTGCACTTCTTTCAACAACCACAATAACAATAATAACACAACTTCGATGATCAGCAATCTTGGGATCTTATCGTGTGTTCCCATGTAGAGGCAGCGCCAAAGACGACGTGATTATTGCTGCCCTCGAGAAGGCTTATGACGACGGCATGGATATTGTCAACCTTTCGCTCGGCGGAGGATCGGCATGGGCGGAATCGAGTCTGGCCCAGGTGGCTGGTGTATTGGCCAATCTAGGCACTGTGGTAGTAGCAGCGAGCGGTAATGATGGTGAACAAGGCTTCAGTGAGATTTCTTCGCCAGCAATCAGCAAGGAGGCCATTTCTGTTTCAAGCTTTGAAGGTTCTGGCTACCTGTCGTACTATTTTTCAGCGAGTAACAGTGAACACTCATATGGTATGGGAAAGAGAGAAGAAGCCAGAAAAAAATTCGTCGGGGAGGACAAAATCTTGGTAAGATTCTTCATAGGACTTAATTTACATCTTGCTTTGACTCTTTTTTAGACATCACGGATATGCCCCCATCGTCGATGACCAACTTGCCTTTACCTCTGACAATCGCACAACATGATCCTGAAGGATGTACGCCGTACCCCAATTCTGTTCAGGATCAAGTCGTTCTCATCAAGCGTGGTTCTTGTACATTTGTCGAAAAGGTACTACCGTAGCCTTGCCATAACACTATATAAGCATATGCATATTCCATTGTCGTTATTTACATCAGGGTTGGTATTTGTTAACATCTTCGACATAGATGAAACGTGCTCAAGAAGCAGGAGCTATTGGATGCATCTTTTACAACAATGTCGAAGGAAAGATTCATCCGGCCATAAAAGACCCTGCGGTGAGAATTTTTGGCCATGGTATTTCGCTAGAACAGGGCCTGATTTTGCTGGAAGAGTACCGCAATGCGGATGGTTCGTTAACGATCGTGTACAGCAACAAAATGAAGATCTTTGAAAACCCAACCGCTGGTCAGATCTCGGGCTTCTCAAGTTGGGGTTTGGGGCCAGAGCTAGAACTGAAGCCAGATATTGGTGCACCTGGAGGCTATATCTACAGCACAGTTCCTGTAAGTTTCAGTCTTTCTTTTTTGATATTCTCACAAAAAGTTTATCCGTCGAAGAGGCAAAAAACAAAAATAACACTAAAAATTGGCTCTGCTGTCGATATATCCTAGGTGTCCAGTGGCTCCTACTCAACAATGTCAGGAACCTCTATGGCTACGCCGTTTGTGGCGGGTGCCGTGGCTCTCTTATTGGAGAGCAACCCAAACATCAACCGCCTTTCAGTATTGGGTCAATTGCAATCGTATGCTGACCCGGGAATGTACAAAGACACAAACGTTCCCGACACAGTTGTCCGTCAAGGCGCAGGCCTTGTCAACGTTTATGCGGCGATCCAAGGCAAAGCCAAGGTGGTGCCATCACACATCGCTTGGAATGATACGAGCCACCGCCCAGAATCCGTCACGGTCACGTTGACTAATAACTACGATACCGACGAAGTCTTTGAGATTGACCATTTGCCAGCCATGTCGGTCCTAGGCTATACTACCGAAGGCGTACCAACTCCGGCCGTCAAATTCAACGCCAATTTTGCTGACATTGCTACAAATGCGAGTTCAGTCCGTCTTGGTGCTGGACAACACGTCGAAATCGATGTGAGTTTCGTTGCCCCACCAGATCTTCCTCCCGAGTTGCATTGGCTCTTTAGTGGCTATATCCAGATTAAACCAACGCTCGATACCAGCCGTCCGTCGCTCCGGATCCCATATGCGGGCATGCATGGGTCCTACGGTTCGTTGGATGTGCTCGACATGGGTGAGGGATTCCCCATGATACTCGGTGCTAGCAAGGATGGTAGCCCAGCTGCACCTTTACGCAACCTGGAAGGTCAAGGCGGTAAAAATGGTAGCGAAAATCCGACCGTGTTTACGATGCGTGGCCGCGACTATGCAACACTACTGCTCAAGATTTCCAACCCTATCCGTGGACTTCGAGTCTTTGTTTACGATCACGATCTGGATGCCATCGTCGGCGAGGCTCCGATCGATGGGTCGGTCATGGGGCGGACCGATGTCTCGCGCACAAAATATTTCGCCCTACCATGGATTGGAAGGGCCGTCAACAGTGCTGGTCGGTTGATCTATTTGCCTGACGGTATCTACTCGTTGATCGTCTTTGCCCCCAAACCCTTTTCGGACCCGCTATCTGCCCTAGACTCGGACCACGAGGTTTGGACATCACCACCCATGGCTATTCGGCGATACTAGAAAATGATAGAAAAATGACAGTTGCATGGTAAAAAAAAAGGGTGTTTTGAGTTACAGATACAAAAGTTGAAAGTCCCGCCATTGGGAATATTCTTGCTTTATTTGTGTATAGCGGGATCAGGATGTAGATGTGTTTAAGAAGCGGGAGGGATGGAGATGACAAAAAATTCAGATTAAAAGGTAAAGGTTGGGCATTTATCGGCGGCTCTTCCCTTTGGCCCTCTAACAAAGACAAGACATAAGATAAAGGTTTGCGACATAGTCAGCATCAAAATATAACAATATGAAGTACCGAGTATGTTAAATCATCAAAAAATTCATGTCATTTACCGGCGTGAATGCAATTTTCGGCGTCACCATCTGGCGTCGTGAAAGAGCGGTAACTATTGGACATGATGAGAAATGTGTAGGGTGAAGGTGGTGCGTTAGTTAGTGCACTAGGGAATGTGGATAATTTCGACCGCAACATGAAGCTACAGCTATCATCAAGAATAAACAAGAAGCATAAACGTACCATCGTCCGGCAGCGTAACAATGATCGAGCGGTCATGGCCGTACTTGAAATTGTCTGCAACAACATTGTCATTGTACTGTTTGATCTGGTACTCGTTGACATGACCCAGTTTGACGCGGCGGAAATTCCAGGTAATCACATATGGACCAGTACTTGTTACGATGGTTTTCTCCTCCTCGTTTTCGCCCATGTTGAACTTGGCAGGTGTAAACGAGATCTCATGATTCATCAGTGCCACATCTTGCGGCTTTAGTTGGAGTCGGACGGGAGTGGGCTAACAGGATCAGAGCAAAAGCAAAACAGTTGAACATGTATTAGTTAGTTGAAAGATACGAAACACGCAGCCTGGTGCAATTGTATCCTACCAGCAAAATTCTGCTTCTGGAGACCATACCTTCTTTTCCACTGGGAACCTCTTATCGAAAAAGAGTTTCTTGCTCTCCTTGTCAAGCACGTCAATCAAGAGCAGATATGTCTTGCAAGTCGCCAAAACATAGCGGCCATTACCTGTTACGTCAATACCAATGATCGGGTTGCCAATACCGGGCAAGTTCGTCTTGGCAACTTTTCCAAGCTCGTTGTACAGCTTGATTTCACCCGTGCTGCCTCCAATGGCCAGTGAGCCATTGGCTGTGGTTGCGGCCGCCGTAAAATCGTTGTTCTTTGCATACTGTTTAAACTCACTCTGCACAATCTTGTTGCCAGAAAGGCGAGGGTCGATACGGAAGATAGCATTCTTTGACATGCCAATCATTGTGTTGGTACCATGTAGATGCGCGTACTTGGCATCGCCCAAAATGGTGTTCACGCCCGAAGTGCCTTCTAAATTCCATTCTTCGACAATCTTTCCATACTCCAAGTCCATCCTGTATGCTGTGTCTTGATCAGTGGGATCTAAGAGTACCATTGAGGTATCTTGATCGTGAAGTAGCATCTACGATTGATGGGAAGAAAATAAAGGCAGCAATACGATATGCGTGAGTCGACCCTTACGAAGCTAGTTGAAAAAAAAACATCCTTCAGAGCCCAATGAAATTACCATGGAAGGGTTGACATCCTTGCCAGCGCTGTTCACTACGCGATTAATAGTGGTGTCAAACTCGAGACTATCATCATCTGTATGTCGGAAGACACCGATTTTGGAACCACGCGACACAAACGAACGATCTTTGTAACCAACTTGCAGGTGACTATTCTTTGAAGTGTCATTATCAGCCCCAAAGCTCACCCGACGGTCCTCTTCGCTTTCTTCCTCTTCGTAGTCTGAATAATCGTCTCCAGAGTCATCGTTTGCTAGTAAAGTAGAGAAAAAAAAACAAAAGAAAAAAAAACTCGAGTTAGATGCATAGCCGGAAAGATATTGGAGAAAAATGTATCTTGAAAATAGACATACATTCGGATTCTGAGGCGGATGTCATCACCACATCGGGATCATCATACGACTTTACGTGGTACATTTGATCGGATGACTATGATAATTTTTAAAGATAAAAAATACGAGTTAACATATCGTGCCCAATCGTCTCCATGATTATTTAATAGTTTGAAGGCTTTGTTTTCAGTGTTGGATTCACTTACTTCAGAGGCACCCCATGGTCGGAGGTTAATGACCTCATACATGCACTCTGCAAACTGAATCTTGAATAGTTGCATTTTCTTGTCGTCCGCGAAACGAATGAGCCACGAGTATATATTAGCTTTATCGTCATAGTAGTTCCAAATGAACGACATGTGGCTCTGCATACAAGAGAGAGGTTGGAGCAAGTAAACCAAAGTTAATAAGAGCATTCTGCAGTACATGTGAAGTATTCAAGAATTTGGCAGAATATCAAGTTGTTCTTACGGGACTGAAAATGGGGTTCATTCTCTCCTCCAGTGGCTGCGCCAAGTATTGTTCCCCCTTTTTTCCATTGACCAACAACCAATCTAAGTAGAAAAAAAATTGGAGGGTGGAACATGAGTTATGTATCGACCAATAGATATGAAGATTAAAGGTGATACTTTGTATGCTCGGTCAACACTTACATTCAAACTTGGAAGATCGCACTATTTGAACGACCACATGCTCTGCCTGTATCTCAAATAAGCTCGTTTGAGAATTGTAAAGATGCAGCTCTCCTTCTGCCTCGGCGACGCCTTCATATGTTATTGGCTGATCTCCAACGTCGGGTCGCTGTGCTGGCTTCTCTGATGGAGAGGCTTTCTCATTCTTGATTGCAGGCGACGACTGTCGACTAGAGGAAGCGGATTTCTTTGAGCCTGCGGAAACAATCTTTTCACCAGGCCTACTGTTTATGGGTGTACTGTTCGGGTTTAGATAGAGGTAGGGTGCAGAGTGATCAGCAAAACGGGCTCATCCAAAGATAGCTGCTGGCATAAAAACGCTAAATAGAAAAAAATAGCTGCCCGACAAACGCCGCTTTTATAACTTACTGAATCTCGAACTGTGCAATTTCGGCATCGGTGGCTCTGAGATGCGAACGATGATACTTGGCCTCATACATGCACTGGTATATCAAGGTCTCAAAGGTGTTGCAAGTGACACTAGACGTTTCACCATCGCATACAAACTCGTAGACGAAGTTCTCATCACCCTGAAGGAAACAAAATTGACAAGGCAAACAAATGAAAGTTAGGATAATATTTTTTTCTGATGACATCAGAGGTGTCACCTTGGGAGAAGGGTTACGTACCGGTTCTTGGCCTTGCCAGCTAAAGGCAGTAGCCCCATTGCTGACATATTTCCTAAGCTTCATGTTCTCATGGATAGGGAAAAAGCGGTCGGTGTCATCGGCTGGGAAAGGGCCAACAGAAAAATTGAAGCAGGGTTAGTGATGATCTATCTGAGCAGAAAGGAAATATCACAGATCAGCTCACTTGGTCCAAGCGTACCTTCAGGGTCGTCATTTTCATCCTCGCCTTCCTCGTAAACCCGGCTCACGGAGAGAGTATAGTGAAAATCGACAGCTGTTCGACGCACCGTAACCATCGAGTCTATATAGCTATTTAACGTCGGAAACAGCAGGAGTTGGTCAGGTTGCCACTCTGTGCATTGCAGAAAAAAGTCATGAGACGAAACCCATGTGTGACTTACATGCATTCCTTGGTCGTCTTGCCAGGGAGAGTAGTGGGCTTATAGACATAGAACTGGCCAGAAGGAATCTGGAAGAGCTCTGCGTTGGCAGAGTCGCCCCAGATAATCTTCCCGACGGTTTTAAAAATGTTCATTATGTTTGAATGAGGAGAGGGAGGGTTGACAATGGACGAGGAAAGAGGGCAAGGTATATATATAAAACACGTCCAAAAAATAGACTCGACTCTTGTTCTGCTGCGACCATAAGCACGTGACTTAAAGTGCTGTGCCTGTGCCAGAACGTCTTGGCACGATGGATCCAGTGTGGCCTAGGACTAGCGGCTTGCTGCACGCACGTCCTTGCCACGTTTCCCCAGATTGGATTTGCTCCATCGAAGTTTTACCATACATACCAGAGGGAAAGAGAGAGGGGGATGATAGGGGCACCTTCTCCGAGCCAGGGCAGGTTCAAAGCGTCATGGTGTGTGCAACACAATTTTGTTTTTTCTCCGTCCACGTAAAAAAGTTAACTCCACTCCCTTTTTTCTTCCCTCCCTTTCCTCACCCCCATCTCACCTAAACCCTTTCCTACTTTGCTCTCATTTCCAAATCATTGAACACAGAGAAATGATGACCAAGTTGCTCGAGACCCCGCCATTGGTCAATGTCACCCCACTGACCGCCATCCATGAGGGTATGACACCTCCCTTGTAACCAGTTTCTTAAAGTTGGCAGTCCGTCTCTTTTTTTTCACTGGTAACGTGGTGCACCCTGTCCCTGACTCTCACGGTATATCGTTTTTTTCTTCGTTCTTCCTTCTCTTTCCTCCTCAGTGCCTATCCATATCCACCATCCCATCTATCCCAACTCGGCCAACAAACATAAGCGCCTGGGTTTACAAATGCTTAACGACCTGAGTCGGATCGAGATGTTTGTAACCAGGATTGAGACTGTTGGACAGGTAAGGTGGACAACATTCCTAAGAGAGTATGCCCTTGTATTTCATACCGTAGGTCTACAGGCTGAACAACCTTGTCATCCATACGTCGCTATTCCTTTGGGCTGTAATAGCAACCAGAGATTGCTGCTGAGTTAGACAAAACGATTGCCCATCTCGAAAGCGCGCTTATTGCTTACGAGAACGACAATGGACACGCGGGTCGCTTGGACGAAACAATGGGTCGTATGATGCTCAAGGTAAGAAGAGGAGATTCTAAAGTGTTCCATGTTTACCATCAACAACACAACAAGACCACCTCCACCACCACCACCACCACATGTATATCGCGTCAACTTTTGTCCCTGTACTTTTTTGCCCTTTTATACTCACCAACCAATAACATCTCTCTTTACTCTCGTACAAACACTAAACGACATCATGTACAGCGCTATATGATCAGGACAGGTCTTGCCCAGATGTTCCCAAAATCATCAGAATACATTGGCATTGAGTCTGTTATTCCTGGTGGAAACTTTATGGAATGTAAGCCTCTGGCTGCCAAACTCTTTGACCACAAAGTGAACGCGAGATTATGTATGATTATCTCCTGAGAAGCGCAATGTACTAACAAACGTTCTTTTGCACGTTTACCCACCATAGCCCACTTTAGATACATGTCGTTGATCAACCAGCTAGTCTCGATCGCATTGCAACTCCAGAACGACCTGAGGTTGCCGAACCACAAGTACATGGCTCACCAAGTGGCGCTTCTCTACCAGTGCATCAACCAAGCAGGACCCCAGTTCTCCAAGTATAAGCCGCTTATCGAAGAGCACTTTAATGCAGTCAAGGAGCTTGGTGCTCAATCCGATGCCCCATACCTCCCACAAAACCTACAAGCATGGTATACTCTCCCGCTCTCTTTGGGATGTTTTGCGGCTATCTACTTCAACTCTTTTCACTCTCTAATACATTGGCCTTTCTTCATACGTACATCTCATAGGCTCTCCGAGCTTACAACGGACATCGTTTCTGAGGCGCTATATAGCGGGCGACCCATGTCACAAACACCAGACGCCGCACATCTCTCTGACTATATCCGAAGGGTGTCATCAGGAAACTCGTGGGAAGAATCTGTGGCGGCTACGTGATGATCAAATACCATATTACATTAAACTCTTGCATTTTTCAGACTATATCTTGCTTTTTATCACGATGAAACTTCAATCCGGGAGATCTAGATTCTTCAGCTATCAAAGAAGGCGACTAGATGACTACACTTGGGGAAAAGACTATCTGGATATAATCAAAGGCGCTCATTAAAACTATTCGCAGATCAACATTGACTGGAGGATGTCAAGGACAAATCAGAAAAAATATCTAATGGACACGTGTAAATGGCCTACAGCTATGAAATTAGGAATTCTAAGGACTAATATAATGAAGCGTCGGCATGCAGACCAAAGCAGGACAAAGTCGACTGCAGAGAGGGCATTAAAGCAGTCATCACACAAACACTGAGTAAATACTACCCTGTACTCTAGCGTACTGGAAATGGCCTCACCTCCACACCATAATTGTTCTGACCATGCATTCTCGGCAAAAAATGAGCGCAATTCATTGATAGCACATGCCCATGCCGCCAAAAGACAGGGATGTACGATGTGGGATCTATATTAAATTGGTGTTCGTCCGTAATGCCATAACCCAAGAATACGAGAGAACATGCAGATTCGGATGAACAACAACTTTCTATGCACTCTATGCATGATAGCCTCGACTAGTTTTTAGATTCAGAGGTCACATGCCGACTATACCTTGTCAGTGAATCAAATACGCTTGTGAATACGACGAGTTTCAGATATCAGAGCTCCTTGTACGATATGGTTGTTTCTATAACTCTTATTAGCCTGCTGTCCTTATGACCATTGAGCAAGTAAAATGATTCAGCTACATTCTGCACTGCTTTTCTATGCAAGAGGTACAAGGCGCGCAATAGGGAATATGATAAAAAGTCATTTGGTATTTATGTGTTGGATATCGACTTGTCCAAACGCGACGTGTTCGTCAAATCGATACTTCTAGCCTATGATGGGATTACTCAGAGCACTGAATATCATAGCTGCTATCGAATAGTGGAGCTAACTGACTGGCCGATCTCGACGTTAATACCAGATCTAGCCCAAGTTACTCTGAACTGACAGTGTAGAATAGAGATGGAAAGGCGAAAAAAGAGATTGATTAGCAAGGCAAGCGAGCGGGCGTCGTGTTGGCGTTGACTCAACAATAAGGAAAATGTGGGAATTAGTGTAACAGTATGAACAACGCCAAACGAGGGTGTTTACAGCCCACATACTTTGTGGCTGCAGCTGTATGTAGGAAGTTGTCGTTAACTGCAATTCAAACCGTTCTGTAACGCCACGCCTAGATGGTGCGGGCTTAGCAAAAAATGGCGACTTTCATTGGGCGGAGGCCATGGATGCAATGCTAGACCAAACTTCGCTCAAGAGAATGCTGGAGCAACCTGTAGCTTTGTTGTCTTTCCCCCGTTGTAAGTCACACTGCAACGGGAATGAGGATGGCAACAAGATAGCATGAGAAAAAAACACAAAATATCATTGGGTGAACGCTTTTTAAGCTAACGTATTTATCACACCTTCTATGCTCCTATCCAGCAGGTCATTTCGGTTCATCCGACTGTAAACATGGGAAACGGTGCTCCTGTGCCTAATTTGAAAGGAGAACCAATCAAGCAGGAAAACTGAAAATTCTTCACCATGCTGTTGTGTTGCTCGATACGTCTTGTTGTCTCTTAAGTAGATTGGAACACTGAAATAAAGTTTCAGCAAAACTTATGTTGTACTTTGAAGGAACAAATGGATGTGTGAGAGAGCCCCTCCCCTTCTTTTTGTCCTGCTGGATTGTACACTGTACCTCACCTGTATCCTGGATACATTGCGTTCTACTTTCCCAGCGTACCTTTCTCACACTGCGTTTGGCGTTGCGATTCCCTCGTACAGCCGCGAGGAGAGAAATGCAAGTATATGCATAGTCTCGTGAACGGCAAAACGTACCTTATTGTCGTGATTCATATCTAATATGACTCAATTCAGAAAGCCATTGGTATTAGATTGTCGTGAGAAATGATCCACGCCAATGGCGCCTTTCGTGTCTAACATCAGGTGACAGCGCTCTGTGCAACAGTATCTCCGAGAATGTATGGGCCTTGGTTATGGGACGGTACCGTGTTGATCCGGAACATGTTCGGAGTGTCGTGAGAAGAGATTTGGTGAAGCACTACTAGAGAGAGGTTCAAAATGACTATGCTTGCCTCAATCCTCGTGCCGTATACCATCAATGCAGGGGATTTGAACGAAGACTCACTTAAACACAGACTACAGAAGAATGGAGTGCCGATAGGATGCTTCCAGGTTGCTCCAATAAATTTCTCAGTCTCGCAGCGAGCAACTTTACGGACTAGACGGCGAAAAAAAACTCACTCGGATGTGTTTCCGGCTTACCTTTCCACAGATGCCGCATTTCTCATCTGTGATACACGCCTTCTCTGATCAGTCGAGTAAGCCAGAGAAGGAGAAAAGACTTTTTTCATTAGTTTGCGACGGTGTGAATCGCTCCAGCTACAGCCAGCCATGTGATGAGATCAAAGTACTTCCAAGTGCTTTGTCTAATACATGAGAAAACCCAAGAAATGTATATGTAGCCTATAACAGCTGGACATATGTGGTGTCAATGGAATGGCTGTCTATTCAAATTATTCGCTCATTCCATTCGATCTCACTCATGCTCTGCATACTCTGAAGCAAGACTCCCACAGAACCAAGGTGGTTTTTCGTTCTCATTTTACGAATCACTCAGTGTCCTGACAATAAATCATTGCAAAAGTATATTTGTCTCGTCCATGTACTACATACTTTTCTCTTCCGTGCTTAGTCCCTGTTTGGTTGTTACCATCCGAACAATACGATAACAACATTAAACAGACGGATCAGTTAACCGTAGACGTCGATGGCATACAGCCAATCATAATTGCAAGGAATTCCCACAAAGTGTGACAACTTGCCTGCTTTTGCGTGCAACACACCATAACAAGGATAGAGTTTGTGTTCGCACTGTTCTATTTAGTGCGAGAAGTCCGAAGAGGGCTTGGGAAAAAAGTTGCACTTACACATGAGATGTATGCTCGTCTCAAAGGGTGTAAGTAGTCTTCAGAAATCGTTTAGAAGAATTAGATGGATGAGTAGATGAGGTAGATGGGAAATGTGGAAAAGCAAGGGGAGAGGTCATCTTTGGACTAGGAGAAGAGCCAACATGGCATCCATCTGTTCGCCAAAAGCCACAGGACCATGGCCCCTCGAAAAAGACAAGTCCTGTATCTTTTTTTTTCAGGCGAATAAACATCGAATAGAGTTTAAGCTATTGGTATCACAACACAGCAGAGCCATTGCTGTGCCTTTTGTTCTGCTCGCCCTGCCCTCCCCTCCCCAATTTCTTTACCGTGTTCTCTCTTACTCTTTGTTCCTTTGCGTACCTTATGAATGCATTTTACAACAGAAGAGAGGCAGTAACTATAAGGCTGTAACTAGGAAGAAGGAGAGGAAACGCAACACCATCATCCCAGCTATCAAGCCCATTCAAGTGCAATAGCTCCAACATATAGTGTAATTGGCACTGTGTCCAGCTGGACATGAGAAATGTTGATGACAAGCTCTCTAGCTGGTGAGAGCAAACAACTAAAGTTTTACACTCGACAGTCTATCCTCTCCCTCCTCTTGGGCAACTGTCTGTGTCTGCCTTCCCCATACCATACCGCACTGTATGCTATCTTTTTTATCTGTTATTTTCTTACTTGCGAACTGCAGTGCATACCGCGGCTGGCATAATCGAGTGGCATTCTCGACCTTCGACTTTCCTAGAGCAACACAAGGCTTTGGTTGTCACCAGTTCACAGCGAAAGTTTCAAAGTATCAAGTTGTGTAATACGATAAGAAAATTGTTGAGGACAAGCGTTTAACCAGAGGGGTTGAAGGGGGTAACCTTGTGTATAGTTTAGGCTATGGATGAAAGTGGACAATGCAAAATGCAATGAGCTTTTGAAGTAATGTAGACAGTAAGCCATTATTGAGCCAAGTGTGTAGCCTGAAGGTTTGTTCTTCTTACATAGAACAGCCTGTGTTGGTGTGGTGTTGGTATGCATTGAGTAAGAATACATTACAAATGAATGAATACACTTCATGCCCCCTTTGTTTCCCCCTGCAAGAGTAACCTCCCGAATCAGTCACCTCCTTGTCACGATTCCAACTCTTTGTTTCGTTTCCTATAAATTCGTTAGGCTCGGTATCCGCTTTTTCTCTCTTCACTTTTCTCCAAAAGTCCTGGCAAGCCCCGATTTGTCCTGTTCCTTCTCTCTTTCCTTTCCTTTTCTACTTTCACCTCTCTTTCTGAGATTTCTCCCTTTGTACATAAAGTCCTCAATTCGCATTAAGAAAGCTTCATACTCCTTCAAGCCTGTCTTTCTCTGTCTGTTAGCTGTTAACCTTCTCTACAATGGCTGGCGTAGAATCATCACCACCAAAAGAAGAGCACATCTTCTCCGAGAAGGAGGCCAAGAACATCGATCCCGAAAAGGGTTCCATTTCTCTGGACGAAGAACCGGAAAATTCGCCGATCGAGGCTGTTCGATTGGGTAGGCACCATTTATCCCCATCCTTCCCTCTCTTACAAGACCTTGTCCTCGTGAGGGCAGAACCTCAGAAAAAAAGGGTCCAGGCTTTGTTTGACATGTGCCCAAAATTTTTTCAAACTAATATACCCAAGCGACGAATCGGCGCTAATCGTATCTGTCACCTTCTACTTCCTCTCTTTTTTTAAAACGAACGCACGTACGGTCGATGGCCCTTGAACTACAGCGGTCCCGATCACGGATGACCCCACTCTGCCCATTATTACCTTCCGCTTCTGGGTTCTCTCATTCATCTTTACTGCCCTTGGCGCTGTGATCACCCAGTACAACTTTTTCCGCTCAACCTCAGCCACATACTCCATCTTTTTTGTTAACCTGGTCACTTACTCTCTCGGAAATGTTATGGCGCGCATCTTGCCCAAGGCCAAGGTCACATTGTTCGGCTATGACCTCTCACTTAACCCTGGCCCCTTTAATATCAAGGAGCATGCCACCATTGGTATTGCTGTCAACACTGGTGCTTCGGCTGCCTACGCCGTCGATATCCTGGCCGCCACAGACCTATTCTTGGAGTACCGCATCAACGCTATTGGCTCGCTACTCCTGATCTTTACTACACAGTGCGTCGGCTATGGTATGGCTGGCCTCATGCGCAAGTACATTGTCTACCCTGCCGAGATGGTGTGGTGGAACAACCTGGTCAGCGTAGTGTTTTACAACACGATGCACAACACCACCGAGTTCAGGGACATTCGCCTGATCTTTGGTTGGACGCGTATGAAATTCTTCTGGGTCGTCTGCATCATCACCTTCTTCTATCAGCTGCTGCCTCAGTGGATCTTCCCGCTGCTCATGTACTTCGATTGGGCTTGCTGGATCCAGCCCTTCAACCGCAACTTTTGGGCAATCTTCTCTTCAATCAGTGGCGGCGGTGTTCTCTCGCTCACTTTCGATTGGTCGACTATTGGCGGTGCAACCCTCTACTACCCCTTTTATGCCCAGATGAATTCGCTGTTGGGCATGGTCTTCAACTATTGGATCATTTTGCCCATCTTCTGGCTAAACAACATTCTGGGTACCCGTACCATGAACCGTCCCCTGACTTCCAAGCTGTTTTATGAGAATGGAACTATTTTCGACTTTAAGAATTTCCAGACACCAGACCACAACCTCGACGAAGCCAGGTATGAGGCATCGGGTGCGAAGGCTAACATGGCTCCTCTGTATGCCTTGGGCTTCTTCTCATCCTTCATTGCTTTGGCTGGATGCTGTTCTCACATTGCCTTCTTCCACGGTCGTAAGATCTGGAACACATGGCGATCGGTCATGACTTCCAAGGAGGAGGATATCCATACCAAGATGATGAAGATCTACCCTGAAGTTCCACAACTTTGGTATGCCATCTTCTACGTTATCATGGCTGGTCTTGCCGTGTTCACTGTCGAGTACTACAACCTGCAGCTGCCCTGGTGGGGATTACTTTTGTCACTCTTCATCGGATTTGTTCTGACTTTGCCAATTGGTGTCATGAATGCTGTCACTGGCTATGGTCCAGGCCTGAACGTCATTACAGAGTTGGTCTGTGGATATATTCTTCCAGGCAAGCCCATCGCCAACATGGTCTTCAAGTGCTACGGATACATGGCGATGTATCAGTGCACTTACCTTCTACAGGATCTCAAGCTAGGTCACTATATGAAGATTCCTCCTCGCTCTCTTTTCGCTGCTCAATTCTGGGGTACCGTGGTTGGTGGTGTATTCAACTTCATTACCCAGCTGCTTATCATTGACTCGCAACGCGCGGCTCTGGATGGCACTGTTCCTGACAAGAATGGCCTCTGGACTGGTCAGCGCGTCCAGACCTACTGGGGTTCAGGACTTATTTATGGTGCCTTGGGCCCTCTGCGCATGTTTGCGTTGGACGACAAGTACGGTTGGGTGTATCTCGGCTTTTTGGTCGGCTTTGTCGTACCAGGCATCCAGTGGGCACTGTCCAAGAAGTTCCCTCATATCAAGTGGCATCTGTTTAACATCTCCATCTTCGCTGGTGGCATGGGCGCCTTCCCTAACGGCTACACGATGGGAGTGTTGAGTGCGATCATTGTGTGCTTTACTTTCCAGTTCTGGATTGCCCGGTACCACAAGTCATGGTGGAACCGTTACACGTTTATCCTCGCTGCCGCCTTGGATACCGGTACGGCTTTCACTGGTCTGCTGATCTTCCTGTTCCTCGGTGGTGGTGTTAGTCCCAACCTCGTCGTCAATATACCATCTTGGTGGGGCAATCACTACGCTGAAGATGGATCAAATGCACCATACTACACCGTAAACCGCTGCGGTGCTGCCAGTGGCCCTACCAAGCCCAGTGGCTGGACCGTCTTCAACCCCACTTCTTAGACCTATTAATATATAGTTAATGTATCTATTTATTAAGAGACAGCACTAAAATTTGTAACAATGTGTAAATATCTCTTTCCTACAAACGGGCATCCATTGTTTTTCAAAACAAAATAGTTTGGGTATGATTTAAGAGCTTCGGCGGTTAGATCTCTCACCGTCATGTTGACAATGTTTCCTCCAAGTGTTTGTGAGTATATGAAAGAAGCACTCTTTTATGAGTTTTTGTGATTCTATCGAACTGGCTAAAGATAGTCAAATTTTTCCATAGGAGGGAACACTTTGCTATGAAAACTGTCCCATTCTCAAAGGTCTTGCCCCAAAAGTAGAGTTAACCTTGTGTGGAATTAACTGTCAAGTAGGACAGCCTACTGTGCTAGTCAGTTCATTCTCGCGTCATTCTCATTTCATGCGCATTCATTCAGCCATGCTCACATTCGTTTCCTCGATTTCAACACGACAATGCCCAAGGCTGCAAAGGCAAAGTCAGCAGAAAAGCTCAGGCCAGCCTTATACAGACCATCACAGTCCGAGTCCGAGGCACCCCGCCCCAGCAGCCCCATGGCAAGGAGCACGCCATCCTTGCTACACTGTCACAGGTAGAAGTCCTACAGCTTCCGATATTATCGACCACAATGAGAGATATGCCAGAGTATTTCAACTGATGGTGGAACAAGCCCGTGCCGATGAACCACGTGCGATCATCCGCCCTGTGCCTTACAAGTTTGATAAAAAAACAAGCCCGGAACGACTGCTCCCTGGTCCACAAGGTCGATCTCGTAGATATTTATCGGTTTTACCAGAGGCATCCAGATTTGTTCGGAAAGGTTTCGGTTCGTAACTTTGGCGACATGGTTGGCCTTCCAATCAGCAAGAGCAGTCTCCTTCGGTGGATCAAATACTACGAGAGTCTTAAGGAAGCTGCGATGAGTTCTCCTGAAGGTGCCATGCTTCGTATTCATCGCAAAAAAAACTATTATCGATAAGGCCCTTTTGCTGTGGCTCGAGGACCAACGTAGGAAGAATCCCTCTACCAGCGATGACCAGAGCATGGAGGCTGCTGATGTAATTTATACAATACTCTTAGAGGTTGAGGACGACCACATTAGAGAACATGGAAGGCCTTTGTTTTCTGCGGGATGGGTGTCAGGCGCCATCTCTCGCAATGTGGTTGTCCGCATTTTTTTTTACAGGAGAATCAGGATCGGTTGATCGCAACTCCATGCAAGAAGAGCTCAATTATATACGTGTTGCATGCAGTCGGATCCACCCTGACAACATTTATGTCTGTGTTGAAGCAGGTATGTACTTGATGGAGCTGAGCAGAAGTAGCCTCACTACCAATACGTACCTGCAAGGCTTCAAGCCAAACAGGGAGTGTATAGTTACACTTCTCTTTTGTGTCAATGCAATTGGAACTTCTATCTGGAAGGCCAATGAAATACCTGCATTAAGACCCTTGGTCCTTGGTAGGTGCGCTAGTCGGCTACTTGAGTATGCATTTTGTTGTCAATATCGCAGGCACTAATATCTCTGTCAAAATGCCTCTGTTTAGGCAAATACCGTCCACGAAACTACAAGGACAGTAACCGGCTTGAAACGGACATTACAAATGAAGGGCGGATGACGGACACGCGGTTCAGAGAGTGGGTGACTGATCTCGATGATCAGCTCTCAGAGCCAAGCCTGTTGATCCTTGACTCAGCACCTTCTCATAACAATATTGAATATCGCGATCCCATAAACAAGACTCCTTGGAATAACCTCACAATTGTGTGTCTGCAAAAGGCCGCAATGTCCATCACTCAGCCACTCGATGCTGGCGTTATTAGTATGTTCAAACGAAGGTATCTCCATATGCTCTGTCGACAGACCTCTATTGTCCCCACGTTGGGCGAAGGAAACGACATCCCCAGAGATGTTGTGTGGTCAATTATTCCACATGCATGGTCATTTGTGACGGCAGAAACAATCTGGCACTGTTTTCTCAACATGCCAATTTTACCAGAGAACATACGCTGTCAGCTTGAGAATTACATACCAGAATGGCGGGAGCAACATTGGAGGCTAACGATATATCCTACGGAAGCAAGATACAGGAAGAGAATGGAAGTATATTTCAGCGAGTTGATTGCATCGGTGATTGGCGAGACGGTCCATACTGTGCACGCCGCGCAAGACATGGAGGAGAAGGAGATCGTTGAAAGAAGGAAGTAGCAGTCAATGAAAACATCTGGTGAAGGTCCGGCATGTCCCCACAGTCGAGCCGCATGATTGGGTGGAAACTACATCGATACTGAATAGCGTTCCTGACCTTCCTTTAAACGCAAATGAAGTGGTGTCTTTTTGTCAAGATAGCTTAGGCCTTGCTTGAGCATCCCCACCCTACCATTCGTCATGCAGCAAAAAAAAAGTAATGTGGAGGCACAGCATACTTTAATTCCACCCAAAGTTGACTTCTGAAACATATAAAGAGTTTGATTCAATGCAGAGAATGGGTACAGTTTACTAAGAAAAGTGTCCCCTCCTCTGAAAGTCGAGTTGTAGCGTTACTATTTTTTCTCCCACACACCAATCGAGGGCGGATGTATTAGATTAGCGATTCAAATCTGACAAGATTGGGTGAAAACGAAGGGACCAACCAAGCCAATTTTGGATAGGTTAGCACCGCCACTGGTGTTCACGTCCAGTATTCAAATGTGACTCTGAGTGGAGCCTTGATGCTGGATGGAAATGGGTAGAGTGACCATGGTTGTAAGAATGAGACACACGATAGCTCGCTCCATG
This sequence comes from Actinomortierella wolfii, assembly GCA_016098105.1. Taxonomy (NCBI): domain Eukaryota; kingdom Fungi; phylum Mortierellomycota; class Mortierellomycetes; order Mortierellales; family Mortierellaceae; genus Actinomortierella; species Actinomortierella wolfii. The sequence continues at coordinate 115,705 of JAAAIY010000028.1, forward strand.
AGCCATCAAATTCGCACACCTTCCCTGTTCAAGTTTTGACTGTATGGGTTAAAAACTTTAGAAAAAGACTACAACGTTGACTCGCCTTGCAACATCAAAACACCAAAAATCTAAGGTAGCCCTCTTAAGAGACTTAGCGCGGAGTTAAGCACAGCTCTACAAAGCATGACGTCCAGGTGATTAGCACATCCCTCATTAGAAAATTAGGTCAATACTCCATGGAGCATTGAGGCATGCGAACAAGCCCTTTGGCACTCTCGTGTTTTCTCTGTTGTGATATTCTTGGTTCCAGGGATGGCAAACAATAGACAAGCTTATACAGCGTTGCACTATCCATGTTGCAACCAGACCAACCGTCCTTTCTCGATACTTCTAACAAGAACATGAATAGCATTGAACAACGTAGCGCTTTTGCCAGCGACTCTGCCTCTACCGCCTTCGAACATGGCAGCCACTTGTAGTCATTGGATGTCTGCAACTCTTTAGACTCTCAAGGACCACAGGAGCAAGGACTGGCCCAGCACTCTAACCAACCTGTCCATGATTCTCTCAAGGCTGTTATTATGGAGGATATTGAAGAATGGATTAACTATTCACTATCTTTTATCCCCAAATACCTACCTAAGAAGCTCAGTTCATAGATTTACGACCAGTGGGTCAACTTTGGCGCCAAAAGCGTCCCAGCAGAGAATGTATGGGCGTGCTAATCAGTTTGATGACGGTGGCCTAGCAGAGCTCGATGGCATACTTACTCAGTCATGTACACGCTAAACACCTGGAAGTGGGCCGTGCCAAAGTGCACCAAAGGGTCAGATCTGTATGCTTCTTTTAAGATGGTCACCTGAAATCTTTGGAGTCGGTTTAAATGAACAAGCAGTCATGAAAATTTAACTAAATTATCGGAAAGTGGTCCCATTAAGATGAATGCCACAAGCAAGGCTAGTAATGTCTCATTGCATGTAGAAGCGGCAGAAGAGGATACAGAGCCCAACAGGCAGAGGATGCATCGGGTGTCGCTACCTCCGCCCTACCTTTCGATGATAACATAGTTGATATCAGATTATTCGCCAACATCTATGAAGCGCGTTCAAAAACCATATTGGATGATCTACAAATCCTAATTCAGAGAACAGCCAATACATTACGTGACTCTGCTATTATCAAGGAAAATCCAAGCAACATCATCTTTTGATGTAGCAAATGGAGCATTTCTCCTTCTCATATAAACCAACAACCTTTGCTTTCAGCAATTTTATCGCTTCAAAACAATGCTCCACTATTTCTACTATTGTAAGAGAAGCAAAATTTGGCATGTCTTTGTGACTAGAGCAAATGTTAGGGTGTAGTACGGCGCGCTCCATTTAAACTCTATTTCGGCCACGGTATCCATCTTTGGCAACGATAGTGGAAACTTAATTGACCACCGCCCATTTGGCGTAATTTCTTATAGTTTGCACTGCATTCCTGCGCATAACCACAAAAGAACACACTTATAGCATAACACCCACAAAATCTATAGCACTATAACTAGCTGGCATCCCATTTGTCATGTCCGGAGTTCTTCATTCATATCTGACCTCGAAAATACGCCGGGATCGTCTGCAAGCGAGAAACACGTTTGAAAAAAAAGGACTTCGCCTGTTGAAGCTGTCTTAGTAAGTTTGAGTATGCGTCGGTCTTGTATTTTCTGAGCTTAAGCTTCCTGGCGTATGCAGCATGCTTCCAAGTGTGGTAATAGTTTATTTTCATTCTTTGCTGTTGTAATGATCGGTCGACCGGGGTTCCCCTGATAGCATTCTGATTTAGGCTGTTGTCTTTCACCGTTAGAGTAGCTGGAACCATTACCGCCCAGTGCGGTTTATTTCAGTTGCCGTTTGAGAGCCATCCCATTTCTTTATCAGATTAGTCATTTCCTCGCATGGACAGAGCAGGAACGCGAGGCGCCAGCTATCAGAGAGATTTTGGAAGTACACGATTTATGTTTCTCGAACAAGTCTGTCAAAATAAACCATACATGACACCACCAAGTTCAGACAGGATTCTGATGAAAAAGAAAAAAACATTCTGGATTGTCACTCTCAAAGCGTTAATGTGCAAGTTTTCTAGAGTCTCTTATGCGTATCTATTATAGTTGGCCGAGCTGGATTCAATGATTCAACTGCATTGTTGGGCAATTTTTTCTACGATGAGAGGTTGAGCTCTTTTTTTTATCCACATTGACATGATATCGATGGGGCTTATCAGATGTTGATTATTCAATTGAATTTTTTTGGACAATGTTCTAGGCACGAAGAACAGATGGAAAATCATTGACTTCAACCCTATATTTTTGATGACGGGATAGCTTTCCTATACAGGGACTACTTGAACCCCGACAACTTAGAGTGCAACTCCGGTCATCCACCCAACTGGCCCCACATTTCCCCATGAGCTTCTTCACTCAACGCCCCTTTGCATCTCTCATGTTGAATCATTTCAAAAAGAGGTAGATCTGGAACACTTGTAATCTGATTTTCAAAGAAACAGGAATATGAAGATCTGTCTTGGAGTACCTCAACCCTGTAGGCTACATTATATGTCGCTGAGACCATCCTTGCCATGGTCGCCATCGAAGTGTGCAAACTTCAGATAGTCGAGAGTAGGGTGTTATTCTTTTTCGATCTTGAATCTGAACTTACGCATCTACGAACGTAAAAAGCACGTTACAGATATGACCCAAAGCTGAAAGTGGACACGCTTTTGTACTTGAATACCTGCCCCAGGGCAAACCGATCATCGAAATATTTCTGTGTACGACAGTTACATGATGTAGTGGTACATTATTTTTCTCCAGAATCTTGGCTAGGAAATTTCATGATGACATCTCCGTGTATGTCCTCTTCACAACTCCTGTTCCAAGGTTCCAAAGAATGTCTGAAGTCCTGATTCAATATTTGATTCAACTCTTCATTGTCAATTGTTAGGATGACTTCATAATCAGGCGAAGTAAGCTGCTAATGAACTGGGGATGTGTCGACAAGTGTTGATACAATGGAGTTCTGTAGTATATGGTGCTTTAGGCCCTGCATTCATGCTTGCCATAAGTGGCAAGTACAACTTTTGTACGTATGTAGCGTTCCTAATCGGTTTCATTGTCCCAGAAATACGGTGGGTACCCTCCAAGCGGTTCCGTTGAGTCAAATGTCAGTGGAGCTGTTCAGAATTTTCGTCATTAGTTGGTGACATAGGTTTATTCCAGAATGGCTACTCTATGGGATTTCTGACAGGCTCGATTGCTTGTTTTGGTACATGGTTCTTATCTGATTTATCTATGTTATGGTGGATAAAGAACATCCTTCTTCTGTTTGCACTCGCGCAGGTCTTATGGGTCGTATTTGAACGCTATATTCGCCATAATATGGTGGAGACTGTACCGTCTCAGCGAGGCAGCCGACATACTCCGGAGGATGACAACGCGCCATTTCCGACTGTGGATCGGTGCGGTGTTGCATTTTATCCACGGGAAGTACGCAAATACGCATGGAAAGACAGGATGTAAAAGGGCTGAACTCTCCGAAGAACCCCAAGAAACACACTTCCCAGGTATTTTTGAAAATTTTTCGCGCCCATGACCTGTTGGCAGAGGAGTTTTATTTCACATGGCAGTTTCACTGCATATTTGTTTAAAGGTACACGCGAGCCAACTCTCCATTGTCTCTTTTCCAAATGTCAATTGGTCAATCTCTCAGCCAAGCCAAGGCTGTGTACTTTCTTTTCGTGACAAATTGTACAGTGGTGTTGGTTGCCGTGTGTCAAACAAATATCTTATTTTCTAGACAGACATCGACACAAAGTTTGAAATGCCCGACTTGCATGGGTGATTTTGACTCCGCTTCATGTTTGCCCTCGGTCCAACTTTTTTGTGTCTGTTTTAACATTTTTCTTGCCCTTCGCCTTTGGTCACAATTCCATGGCAAAAGGGGCCCATCTTATCTGTGTCCCATCTTTTTTTCTCAAAGATTGAGGGGCAGCACGCTGTTGTTTGATAAACACATTTTTTAATAGCGATAAAATACAGAAGTGTGCGAAGGAATGACATTCCTTTGGCGATCAAAGCTCACAGCAAAGTGCCAAGTCAAACTCTATCTTTTTTTTTTCCTTGTCAGATTGAACGGGAGGTAAGAATACGTACCGAGTCACGGGGCAAGTTGTAATCAGATCGTACGTTAAACATTGAGCCAATTTCACAAATCATACACCATCTGTTAAGCCCCTTAGAAAGCATAAGCAACTTACCCTTTTCCGTGCCTGCAACTTACCCATGGAATGGAAGGAGCCTACTCTGGGTCACAGCTGGGTTTGATCCTTGCACTATTAAGGTTCTTAGACACTCTTTGTGTCCTATTTTGTTCCCCGGTAGCAAACCCTTTCATCCCTCCCCACTCTTTCTTTTTTTTGCTCTCCGGTTTGCTTCGATAGAATGTGGTCAGTGGGAATGATAGAATGTAGATTTTCGCCAATATTATAAAAAGCAATCAATGCCTCCATACAGTTCTCCTTGTTCGTTGTTTATTATTCAACCAACCCTTCCATATTTCCCTTTTGCTTGATCCTTGCGGTTCGACCTCCTCTTTCACGTCGCACCCACCTTCACTTGCGCCATGTCGACCGATACCAAACCTCAGAAAGAGGAGCTTTCTGAGAAGCACCTCGAGGCTGTTGAGGTCGAAAAGGTTCAGGACATCACCGAGGAGCCTGAGAATTCCCCCATTGAGGCTGTTCGCATGGGTATGTCCTGTTTTCCTGGAGGATATCTTGTGATAAATTGAAGCACCATAAGGTTATCTGATCCTAATCGTTTCTCCTCGTCTTTTGCCCTTTATTATTACAGCTGTTCCTATCACCGATGATCCCACTCTGCCTGTCATCACCTTCCGTTTCTGGATTCTTGGAGCTCTCTTCACCGCCATTGGTGCCACCATCACTCAATACAACTTCTTCCGCACCACCTACTCCTCCTACTCAATTTTCTTCGTCAACCTGGGCTCCTTCTATCTCGGCAAGCTCATGGCCCGCTATCTTCCAAAGGCCAGCTTCAATCTTTTTGGTCAGAGCCTTTCGTTCAACCCTGGTCCATTTAATATCAAGGAGCACGCTGCAATTGGTATTGCCTGCAACGCTGGTGCCGCAGCTGCATACGCCGTCGATATTATGGCCGCTACAGATCTCTTCCTGAACTACCGTATCAGTGCCCTGGGTGGTATCCTTTTGATTATCACGACCCAGTGCGTTGGTTATGGCTTGGCTGGTCTCATGCGCAAGTATGTTGTGTACCCAGCCGAGATGGTCTGGTGGGAGAACTTGATCCAAGTCTCATTCTACAACACTCTCCACAACACGGACGAGTACAAGCGTGTTCGTCTTGTTCGCGGCTGGACACGCATGAAGCTCTTCTGGATTGTTTGCGGAATCACCTTCCTGTACCAGTTCATTCCCCAGTGGATGTTCCCTCTTTTGATGTACTTTGATTGGCTTTGCTGGATCCAACCTTTCAACCGCAACTTCTGGGCACTTTTCTCGTCGGCTCATGGTGGTGGTATCTTTGCGCTGTCGTTTGACTGGACTTCGATTCAAGGTCAATCTATGTACTACCCACTCTTTGCCCAACTTTGCACGTATTTGGGTATGATCTTTAACTACTGGATCCTCTTGCCTATTTTCTGGTTCAAGAACATCTGGGGAACTCGTGTCTTTGGCCGCCCCTTGAGCGCCAGACTGTACTACCCCAACGGCACAATCTTCCACTATTCGCAGTTCATGGATGAGGATCATGGTCTGGACGTTGAGAAATTTGAAGCTGCCAACGTCGAAGTCACTATGGCTCCTATGTATGCACTCGGATTCTTCTTTTCCTTTGTTGCTTTGACTTCCTGCATTTCCCATATTGGTTTCTTCCATGGCGGCAAGATCTGGGCAACTTTCCGCCGTGTCTTGGCTAACAAAGACGAGGATGTTCACACCAAGATGATGAAGGCGTATCCCGAGGTACCACACTGGTGGTATGGAGTCTTCTATGTCGTGATGGCCGCTCTCTCGATCTTTGTGGTTGAGTACTACAAGTTGCAGCTGCCCTGGTGGGGTCTGATTCTGGCACTCTTCATTGGCACCGTCCTGACGTTGCCTATCAGTATCATGAATGCTGTCACTGGTTACGGTCCTGGTCTCAGTGTCATTTCCGAGTTGATTTGCGGTTACATGTTGCCTGGCAAGCCCATTGCAAACATGGTCTTCAAGTGCTATGGTGAGATGATGATGTACCAGTGCAAGCTGCTGCTCCAGGACTTGAAGCTCGGCCACTACATGAAGATTGCACCACGCGCCTTGGTCGCTGCCCAGCTGTGGGGTTCTCTTGTGGGTGCCATCTTCAACTGGGTGACACAGCATGTCATCATTGACAGCCAGCGCCCATTCTTGGACGGCACCAAGCGTGACAAGTTCTGGACTGGCAATCGTGTCCAATCCTTCTGGGGCTCTGGTCAGATTTATGGTGCTTTGGGTCCTGCTCGCATGTTCTCGACCGAGGGCAAGTACGGCTGGGTCTACTGGGGTTTCCTCGTTGGTCTTCTTGTTCCTGCTATTCAGTGGGGCATGAGCAAGAAGTTCCCCAAGGTCAAGTGGCACCTCTTCAACGTCACGCTCATCGCCAACGGCATGTCCAAGTTCCCCAACGGCTTCACTCTGGGTATCTTCCCCTCACTGATCGTTGCCGTCATCTTCCAGGGCTACCTTGCTCGTTACAAGAAGGACTGGTGGAACCGCTACACCTTCATCCTTGCCGCTGCCATGGATACTGGTGCTGCCTTCACTGGCCTCTTCCTCTTCCTTTTCCTGGCTGGTGGTGTCTCGCCAAAGATGCAGGTCGATTTCCCAGCATGGTGGGGTAACCACAACGTCGCCCCTGATGACTATAGCCCATACTTCTTTGTCAACCGCTGCGGTGCTGCGAGCGGTCCTTTGGATCCTGAGGGCTGGACTGTCTTCAATCCTCCCAACTAAAAGGGAATCAAACAAACCCTGTTTCTAACCCCTATAATCCCAGCATTGTAATTTATAGCCATATTTTCATTTCAAAGTCTGCATGCTTTTTTTTTTAATCCTCTTCTATAAAAAATTTCCTCTGACAGAAAATGTCCATGAGGCAGAAGGCTAAATCCTGTGTGTATATTTTTGTTGCGGTAAGAAACAACGAGAGGAAATTTTATCTAATATTGTACAGTGTCTTTTTTTTTAACTTTCTTAAATTTGGAGGGTGGGCTGACTCACATCCCTGTATATCCTGGATGAAACATCCACAGGGTCTGGGTTAAGCCCCGGCGAGCATGTTGGAGGGGATGAAGTTGGTGTAGAATACGACGTATTGCTCGTTGTCCGGCTAGATCTCTTCTTATCATCGGGAAGGTAGTGATCCATAAACACGGGCGAAGCAGGGAGGTGTGAGGCAAGATTGAGGAAGCTAGCGGCTTGCTGTTGCCAATTGACACTCGCTACATTATCTGGGATGATATGCCGTGTCTCCTCCGTCGTGTACGCTGTTGGCACCAGCTCCAAGAGCACACCCTCAGGAATCTCCAAACTAGGAATTTCCTATATGTATGATGTCATCCAGTAAAATACGAGCAAAATTAGATTTCTGGTCATATGGAGACAAAATGAACAGACTGAGCAATATTTCACCAAGTTACACATACAGCTTCTGGCAGGCCAAAGAGGTATCCGTAAAGACAACGCAAGACAGACTCGTGTGCAATGATGAGAACGTCGTTCTTTTCTCTCTCCAACTCCAAAATGATTTTTTCCAGGCGATTGGCAAGGTCGTAATATGACTATTTGGTTCAAGAGAAATGTAAATAAAAAAAAGGTTAGAGTGTGTCATCTGTGTCATAGCTCTGTTGAACTCTCCCCTCCCTCTCTTTCTTCTCGCCCCCTGCATGAAAAAAGCGAACCATTTTTTGTGGTCTTTTACCTCTGCTCGTGGAAACCTGTGGCGATAAGGGTCCTTGCGCGCTCGTTCACACTCATCGGGGTATTTTTGCAAAATTTCCTCAGGGGTCATTTGGTCGCACACTCCCGGGTTCCGTTCGGCCAAGACGCTCCTTTGCCGAACAATGATTTCTTCATGATCCAAGAAATGTGCTGCTGTTTGGAAGCTTCGCTTCCGGGCGGATGTCCATACAGTTAACTGGCGCTGATTCTCCGGTGTTGTACCAGTGGGTGATTGTTGAGCCTGTTTCTCTCTTAGAGATAGCACAAAATTCTTGAGGTTCTCTGCATATCGGTGTCCTGCGGGTGCAAGAGGAGCATCTGCTTTGTACGACATTTCATTCAATGAGACTCCATTCTATTTGGACAAACGACGCATGTACAGTCCAGTTAGTTGAAATTCTATTACTTCAGCCAGAGTCCATAGATAAAAAAAAAGTGGGCTTACCCTTGCAAAGTAGATGGTACGAGGAGAAATGTGTAGGTTCATAAGGTAATAAACGATTTTGCTCTGGAGATAGCCGTTGACATTGTTGACAATGATCCGCTCTCCAGCGTTGATGAGTTTGACAAAACTGAGGCTGAGGTCTGTGATGGTGGTGTAGAAAGGGATGTGGTTGTCGATCCGCCTCTTAAAGTCTATGACAGCGTCTGCAGGATTCCAGCCCACGTACTACATGACATTGTTACCGTACAGAGAAAGAAAAAAAAATTAGTGTTTGATCCCTATCTAAAAATGAGAGCGATTACAATAATCTCATGCATATCACTCAGGATTTCTCTCCTCCACATGATACTCTCTCCTTTCCTGTTCCGCGGACGAGTCATACACGTCAGTCGATCAAGATCATTCCACAAGGGTCGTTCTTTCATGCATTTCACCACATTGCCTCTAGTCCCTTTTCTCCTAAAAAAAGTACCAATGGCAGACTTACGTCGGGTGAAGAGACTTTGACACTGCGGATATTGGCATCAACAATAGCTGGATTGTCGCAGATAGTTTCGATAAAGAGTGGTTGGATGTTGGCATTTTTGAATTGCTCTACAAGCTCCTGCCGACGCTCCTCAGTGGTATTGCTGCCATCAAGAATACCAACTTGGCCTTCGCCGGCAAACCATTCTAGCATAGCGTCGAGACATGCGTCGGCGATCTTGCGCCTCAGATGAGCAGTAGCGGTATTGGCTATCGGAGCAAAGTCAATAAGTGGAAGAAGCGGAGGAAGAGTTGTGAGTTGAGAGATGTACATGCGTTCAGTAAAAGCGTTATCTCAGCGGCTGGTTCCCTTCTCTCTCTATTCTCGTCTTTCTCTCTCTCACGTCTACAGTGCTATGGTTCCTTTCACTGTTGATGATAAAGTGCGCCCTTCGTTTGTTTTGGATTGGAACTCCAGAGAATAGAGAGAGAGAGTGAGAGTTGGTTGTTGCAGGTATCTCGATCCGTACCAGGGCTGAAGAAGTCGTTGGTGACTTCGGTGCCAATGATCTGCCGGCGATAGTTGCCGACGCTGAAAACCTTTGTATGGACGCCTAGCCAACGCAGGTATCTGCACAACGACCGAGAGATGTGTGTCTTGCCGCGTGCAGGTAAGCTAACCACAATCAAGATAAAGCAATAAGATAGCTGTGTTCAGAAACAGAACAAGCAAGGCGGTGCACAACAATATGCATGTGTCAGTCCCATGGAAGCATTGGCATTCCTACCCAACGAGAATAATGGCAATGGCGCCTGCATGGAAGAGGCGACCAGACTCTGTCTTGTAAAGCTGGCCGGGGAACATGAGAGAATGCGAAGGGGTATGGGCGAGAATGGGTATGTTGCAAATGTTCTTTGTATGGTTGAAGAAAAAGTGAGAGAGAGGAGGACGGAGAGAGATAAGAAAAAGATTAAAAAAAACAGTGGTATGTTTTTGGGAAGAGGAGCACTTTGTACACACACAAGAACGGACTTGCCTCTCTTTTGATTTTTCTCCGTTCAATCAGATTCAGAGTCCGTGGCCACGCTGCTGCCGTATAAGAGATCTGCTTATCACCTCCCTTGGCACATGGCCATGCTGGCTCCAATTGCAGCCACCAAAGTGGTGTCACGCACGGGATCTCCCTTTGTCGCCCCGTCGCCCTCGTTCCCCCGTCTCACAATGTAGTGTATATAGGAACCCATCTTGACTGCACGCGCCCTGCTGGCGCTTACTTCGTGGCTGGCTGTAGCCTGCCCAGCCTGGCTGACTGTGCGCGCCCTCTCTCTCTCTCTCTCTCTCTCACCCGTCTGGTCCCTCACTCACGCGCGCTTCCTTGCTCACTCCCAACTTTTTACAAGTTCCCCTCTCCTTTTTCTCGCGCTCGCTGTCGTACACACACATACGCATAATACACTCGCACAACCTCTCCCCTTCTCTCTTCATCAACATCTCATTCCCATCATTCCATTTCACTCTTGTATCCCTAGTCCCCTCTCCACTATAGCTACTCTCCGTCCCTCTCTCCCTCTATCCTCGTTTGCTCGGGAAGAAGGTAGAAGAGGAAGAAGAGCGTAAAAATATAGCTTGGCTGCAACCTAAGGTACAACATCACTTTGCCAACTCTTTTTATTTCACCTGTCCATGGAAAGGTTAATGTGCGACATGTCGCATCCTTCCAGTCATTAACCAAACTCTCCCTCTCCTCGCTTAATGCTATCCATTCCTCAACATCAGACGTTCGTTCAAACTGCCCACGTCTTTCTGTTGCCAACAAAGGTGGTTGAATACTGGACGGATCCCACCCCTTTCCTCTCCTGAAAAGCTTTGACGAGAGAGCCTTGCTTGTCAATGGCATCGACCAAACCTTCCAACCTTGGCTCTTTGTCCAAGGACAAGAGCCCCAAAGCAGCTTCGTCTTCAACCCCCAACGAAGCCGGGCCTCGTAAAACTGTCTCGCATGAAGGCTTCCAGCATGCAAAGAGCGTATCTCAGTCGGCTGCTTTGGATTCCTCGAAGACTACACATTCATCACCGCAGAACACCCAGTCTTCCTCGCTTTCAGCCTTCTCTTACCTCAAGCAAAAGCTCTTTGGCTCTGTTGCAGATGCCTCCAGCTCTTTCTCTTCCTCTGCGCGGGACTTGCTTCAGTCCAAAAAGGGCCAAGGCAATGATGCATCCAAGGCAAAGGCTGCCACCAAGGATTCTTCGGGCTCCAGCGGAACACCTGCGGCTCCATCATCAGGTTCTTCGTTGTCTCCTGCCTCGAGTGGAGGACGATCACGTTTTGCAGCGAAAACACTCCCAGCCCGTCAACAGCCATTGGCGCTGCAACAACATTTCGCTCCCACTCCTCATCCACCCCCCAACACTGCAACTACCACGGCCACTGACGCCCCCACAGTGTCGATATCTCAACACCAGCACCAACAACCACTCACACCCTCAGCTACGTCTGGCGTGTCGTCAGCACAATCGGCGTCAGTCAACACGCTTTCGCGTTCCCCACACTCATCCCCAACTTTGGTCACAACCGCCAGTGTGACTTCGGATCACAACCCCACAAACTCCAATATCGCCCCTGACAAACTTTCAGCAAGTTCGGCCTCTGGCCATGGCCAGTCCCAACTTGTTGTCCAGACGGACACACCAAGTCGTGTGTCGTATTCTCAGGCTCGCAATAGCAACTACCGACTTTCAACCCTCTCGAGTCACAAATCTGTACCGACGGCAAGCATCATTTATCAAGAGGGGTTCCTAAACAAAAAAGTAGATATGCAACCAGGCGAGATTGGCCATGGATGGAAAGTCTACAAAGTAATTCTTCGTGGTACAAAACTCTACTTTTTCAAGCCGCTGCCTTTTGAGGAGAAGCCCAAATTCCAGGAACCTCGCGACAATCAAAGGCAGATCGAAGGATTCCCAGCTCAGCCCTCCCCTTCGCGTCTATCACTCACGAATGAGTCGGGCATGGTGTTAACTGCCTTCAAGTTCGAATCGTCCACCCGCACACTGCTGTTTGAAGGCAATCCTAAACCCCTGCACCCTCAATCGTGGGCGCTAGCGCCGCTTGTCTCCAAGTATGTATATGGCGAGTGCTTCACAGAACTCGATCGGATGTCCATGCAGCCCAAGAAACATGTCGCTCTTCTCCTCTTTGAAGACTGCATTGTTATCTGCAAGCGCAAGTGGATTCGCTTTCCTTCAACAAAGATGAAAGACGTAATCAAGTTTAATAATCAGAGAGAGTCAGAGGATCGGGCCTCTGCGTCACCAACATCTCAACATCAGCAACGCCGTTTTAATGGTCCGAATATCAACTCACCACGATCACCCAGTCAGTCACAGAGGCAGCAGCAGGACCGTTCGACAGAGAAGGAGAAACACCGCGGATATTTCACAAAGTGGAAACATGAGGCCATGTACTCACTTTCACAAGTAGAAGCTCTGGACATGGCTTCCCCTGTTCCATCAGCCTCCAATACGTTTTTCCCATTCGTGACACCGTCATTATCCACCACCACCAGTACATCCACTCTCAATTCGAGAACGAGTCGTGAAACAGAAAACTCATCCGCAACGCTGACTCTTGGTGTGCCGTTCATACACCAAACCACGTCGACGCTGGAACTTGTCATCACAACGTCCATCGATGGTAAAGAATATACACAGAGACTGCTCTTCTTACCACCGTCTCCAGAAGTGCGCCACATGTGGTACTCCAAATTTCATCGGACAAAGGAGCGATACGTCGCCAGATCACGGACCATGGATGGCGGAGGTAATATTTTGTTTGATCAAATCGATTACTGGTGATACCGTTTCATTTAGCACACAAAAGTTGACACGCTGCGTGCACTCGTCATATACTCGCATTTATTAGGTACAATGGACAATATACATACTAGGGACTCTCTTGTAGTTCGTTCTACCTTGCCTTCCAATCACTCGACACAGTCACTGGCATCGTCTGCGTCTCCTTCTCGCCCTTCGTTTGATCAATCATCGTTCTTTGATCCTCAAAATGCGGATAAGTCACGGGTATTTGTCGATTCAAGTATGCATCCAGAGCTGCAGACAGGCACCGACATGAGTGGCGTTGAACGACTTGTGGCAGCATCAGTGCAGGGACTCGTTCACGAGCTTGTGTATCACAACATCCCTAATCCAGGAATGGATATTCTGGAAGTCTTTACAACAACCATACCACTCTTTACCACAGCAGGACAGGTTCTTAAAACACTTCGACAGATTATCAAGCATGGTGGTCACGCAGAAGCGCCCAAGAAGGCAGCACAAATTGTGCAGGCACAGCTTTGTAGCTATAATGCACGGGCTGACAACAAAAAAGTCTTGGATGAGCTCCAGTCTTTTATAAAGGACACACTGGCTTCACGACTGAATGATGACACGCAGATTGCAGCACTTTTATCGAGTATTGATCAGAAGCGTTCTACAGAAGCACCCTTGGCTTTGGATATTCAGGTCTCTAGCAACTCGTCAGATTCTGCAGCGGGAATTACATCTGTAGACTTGTCAAATGTGCTGATCACAGGATTGACACCAGCGGTATTTTTGAAGCTGGATCCGTCCCACTTTGCCGAGCAGATCCTTCACTACCATGCTAACCACCTGAACGACGCCGGAGGGCTTGAGCGACTGTTGGATAATCCAGCCTTTTTCATGCGACGATACCCTACTGCCGGCTCCCAACCCAGCATTCAAAGCCCTCTAGTCTTCTCCATGTTTTCGCCTCACTTTTTGACTGTACTCATCACGCATCATATTTTGATTGCAACACAGTCTCTTCAGAGTATCTCGAGACGACCCATGCTGCTGGCTCACTGGATTAAGACAGGGCGCGCCTGTCGAGCATTGGGAGACATGGCTGGATTTGTTGCAATCGCTATCGGTATATGCTCACCAGGCATTGTGCGTCTTCAAGAAACTTGGAAAGATATCGATCATCAGCTACAGGACGAGGTTGCCACGTCCTGGGTACCGATGTTAGTCGAGATGGAAATGATCACCGAAGAATGGCAAAGGATTGCTGCATCTGCATTTGGCTCATCCTCCGGGCTGAACCAAGCTGTCTCATATGAAAATGAGCATGAGCGTAGTGTCATACCTTGCTTGAGCCGAGTCAAACAGGCCGTCGATATACTGGACAGGAATCAGCCGTCTTTTGTTCAGGCAACACCAACACCACTGCTGAATGTGGAAAAGCTGAACAGCATTGCTAGTACACTCCGCGGAGCCAAGAGCAGTATGATGGCGTTGAACCTCCGGTCCAGTGTGATTCTTCTTCAGCGCCCGGCAATCCCTCACATTCAGCAGTACTTTGGACATCTGGCGTCCATCAGTCAGTCCTTGCACGATCAATTCCATTCGAACGAGCTGATCAATGATGCCTTTGAGTCATCTCTCGCCTGTGAGCCACACTTCAATGGCCAGTACCTTGACTATCATTATAAGAACCGCAAAATGGCAAGCAGCTACATCCCTCTTTTGTTCCCAGAGGCGGTCCTCACGCATCGCCTCTTTCATCAACAGACTCTCTTAGCGCTCGAGAATACTGGTAATACTTGTCACAAGTCTTCAGTGGATGAGGAACAGGATCATCCGTCGCAAACTCCAACAGGTGTCCACAGCTCAGGAAGTCCCTTCCGCAGGAACACGCCAGCGTCGAGCACACATCTCCCGACTAACGTCCAGCCGGACTGGGCAAATGGGGACTCGACCGCGACCCATCCCGTACCAATGCATCATGTGGGAGCGTCAGGAGGAGGTTCTTTGGGCTATGCTAGAACGAGAAAGCGAACTTATTCGTTCCCTCCATCGCGAGCAGCCTCCCGTGAGTCGACTGTTGTTGGCGGACGTACACCACGCTCTATCGTCAACATGGTCAACCCTCATTTGGATTCCGTTACCCGTGAATGGCTTAAAATTCAGTCGAGCCAGATGATGTGTGACCAAGGATCCAACGAAATCTTGCGAGCTATGCAGGACTTGGCTGGTATCGGCTGCAAGCCGCTCCTTATGGAAGGCGGTGAGCTCATCATGAAGGTCAGGGATGAGAGCTTAGATTCATTGGCGCAGTCTGCTATAATGGATGGCAAGAACGACAACTTGGGACCATGGAGAACATCACCACTATCGCAACAACAGCACCAAACGCAATCGCTATCGCAAGGACAGGGGCTGCAATCTCAGTATCAGAGACAAGGATCAAACAGAAGTAGTGCAGCCCTCTCAATCCATGGAACACGACGATTAGTGACTGTCAAGGCTGGAACACTCGAAATGCTTGTTCAGGTTCTGGTGATGGGGCTTCAAAATATGAGCGGGTACGCAATAGATGAAACTGGTGGTGCGATGCTGTTAACAAGCCGTCAACTTGTATTTGATCACTCTGCGTATGCCGCGTCATTCTTTGCGACGTACCGCAGCTTTTGCTCAGCTGGTGGACTGCTCGAGCACTTGGTGACCATGTTTACATTTGCACAACAATCCACGTTATCAAGAGCAATGTCTGGAGGTATCCCTTCAAGCCTCAACCTATTTTCGAGACCGGTCACCATGTCCCCAGATTCTTCAATTGTCGTTTCAGGAGGAGCAAACAGTGTGGCAACTACCAGCTCAGGTCTTTTGGACTGGAAGAGTATTCTTGCGATGCAACGGAATGTACTGTCAACGGTTGAGTATTGGCTGAAGCACCATGTTTCAGACTTTTTGGATAGTCTGGTACTAAAGAACAAGCTCTGTGAAGCTTTGGATACCTTTTCAGTACAGGAGCAAACTCAGACGGTACTCGTCGATGCGTTGCTGGCGGAAGAGGTTGCAGCGCTCAAGGAACAGCTTGTGAGGCTGAAGAGGCTAGCACTACAGCAGACAATGCGACCTTCCGAAGGGCGTATTCTGTTTCAATCCTTGGAGCGTCTTCGGGATTATTTGGGTACGCCACCTGCTTCAGAGCCAACGATGGACAACCAAGGCTTGGATGCACAAACGTTGCTGGAGCAGATGAACCTGTCAGCTTTGCGTCATTTTCTTTCCATTGGCCAACAAGAATGGTTTGTGTTGTTTGAAATCCTCGAGTCGCAGTCGGCTGATCCCTTGGGCTGGTATATGGGCAAGGCCCAATCGAGTTCCTCTGATGACGAGCTGGTGATCACCAATATTGATCACATCTTATACTCAATCAGGCGATCGGGTGTGGCGGGAAGTCACTGGAATGGCGAGCGACTTATCAATGCAATTCCGATATGCCTGCAGAAGCTGTGTAAGCTGCATCACACGTTGCGAAGCTGGGTCATATCTCAGGTGGCTGATCCCAACATCTCTTATGAGAGTCGACTGAGTCGAGTGCAGAGATTTGTTGACGTGGTTTTATTAAGCCGCGAAGAGATGCGTCATTTCGATCTCCAGGCATGCGATGCAGCTGCGCGTTCCACCTTGTCATCAGTAGCCTCCGTGTCGACATCCAAGTCTGGTGGCGGAGGTGGAGGTAGTATGACTGGCGGAGGAAATTCAGGTACCGCAAGACGCGCGAGCGTTGACTTCAACAAGATTCGTAAGCTGCCATCATTTGTTGAGTCGGCAGTTGTGAGTGCACTAATCAGCCCTGAGTCAAGGGCTTATACCCGCATCTGGCACGACGTGGCAGCAAGTCGGCATGGCACTGTCGATTCTTTTGAAGACATGTTAGGCGAATGTACAATTCTTTCCGCAAAACCATCAACATCGCCAGGCAAGAAAGGATCCAATCTCCCTATGCTTCCCAGACTTGCACCGGCAACGGCCCACGAAGGATTGGTTCCATCTGTTGGGTGGCTGATCGAACGGATGATCGAGGCATGTTGCTATGTGCGTGATATGAGCTACGAGTCGCCGATCCTGGTTAACTTTGATAAGCGGCGATACATTTTCGACCTCGTCCAAATCTTTATCCAACAGCAACAAGCATTGGACCGAATGTCTGTACCCATTGCACAACCGTTAGCTTCATGGCTATGCCTAGCGGCAGGGACATCGCCGAGCAACCTTAACTTCAAGGCTATCCGTGAAGCCAGCAACAAGGAATCTCAAGCAGCACATTCCCGCTTTGGAGGCTTCTCCGCTGCACTATCTGGAGGAGGCGGCAGTGGTCATAGGAACCAAGGATCTCGCTCTGGTTCTCGTGGAGTCGTCTTTGGGCGTCTGGTTGCAGCTCAGCAAGAAAAAGCGAAACGGGATCTCAAGGAATATGAAAAATTGGAGAAGCAGATCAAGGACACTCAAGGACGGATTCAAAAGGCGCAACAAGAGCATGCCAAATCACTCGAGAAGCAGATCAAGATGGAGCAGAGCCGGAGCCGCGTTAAGAACCAGCTGCTCAAGACAACGCTTTTGCGGGCCGTGCGTCCAATTTCACTTGCCATTTCCAACTCATTCAGTCTTGCTACGACAACTGTCAGCAATGCCACAGCGCAGGGAACACCAATTACCTCACCAACGGGTTCAGGAAGCGCAGCTGCAGCTGCAGTTGTTGCGGTAAGTGGTGGAGTTGTCAGTGGAGGCCATACCACGGATGGAAGTGAGAGCAGCATCGGTAGCGAAAACGGCTTTGGTGCTCGACTGTTGGGTCATACGCGTCTGGATGACCCTCGGCGACTTGGTACTAGCGCTATACCGATGGGTTCTACTCCTCCAATTCAGCCACGATCGACGTCTCTTAGCAACAATAACAACAGCAGTGGTGGTGGCGGCAATACTGTGGCGGCCAAGCCAGCGCTGGTAATCAATCTCATCAATGCATCGTGCTCGATCGCTTATACATATACTAAACGAGACTATGTGTTCAAGATTGTCATGGAGGAGGGCCATCAGTCGCTACTCCAGGCGTTAGACTATGATGACATGATACGATGGATCAACATCGTTAATGAAGCAGCCGCTGAGGCCACTGCTAAACGTAGGACATTACTTCAGATGGAAGAAGGCCAGCAGCAGCAGGACTCCAAGGAGGGTAACAGCAGCTCTCAAGCGGAAGCAGAATCTGGCACTGACAAACAAGCAGCCAGTCCAGCATCGGATAAGGGTACTGAGCCTGTGCTGGAAGATGTCTCTTTATCTGTTGATGTAAATGAGCGCAAAGGCAGGAAATCAGGTATGAGACAACTATTTTCTGG
The DNA here is from genome assembly GCA_016098105.1 of Actinomortierella wolfii. Taxonomy (NCBI): domain Eukaryota; kingdom Fungi; phylum Mortierellomycota; class Mortierellomycetes; order Mortierellales; family Mortierellaceae; genus Actinomortierella; species Actinomortierella wolfii. Next base: position 133,847 of record JAAAIY010000028.1, read on the forward strand.
ATTGTGATGTTGATATGAATTTGTTTAGGGAAGAAGGCACAGACGTATTCAATAACCTAACCGCGGACAAAAATATTATTTGGGGTGAATAGTATTTGGCGTTGAACTACGCCACCTGATGCCTGATGGCAGGATCCCGGATATTGTTGAGAAATGTATTACCGAAATCGAAAAGCGAGGTAAGAGATTCTCGAACTATTCATAGCCTAAGATTAGCCGATCCAATCTCGTTTCTCCAGAATGCTAATTCTATATTCTGCGTTACTTTTACTCCAGGTCTGGATGAAGTTGGCATTTATCGTGTCCCTGGAGCAGTCTCGGCCATCAACAAGCTTTGCGCCGCATTCAATGAAGATTCGGCGGCGGTGGATTTGGAAAGCGATGAGTGGAAGGATATTAATGTCGTTGCAGGTGCACTGAAGCAGTTTTTGCGCGAACTTCCTGAAGCCGTCATGACCAGTGCCCTTTATGAGCCTTTGATTGCTGCATCAGGTAAATATAGTAGAGTCATATCTTTTTTCCGCTACTTGCCCTTCCTGCTAGTACCTAACTGACTTCAATACGACGAGAGCCAAGCTAACCAAGTACATTCCCATATCTATCTTCGTACCAATAGCATTGGAAGATTATGACGAGCGGTTGATGACAATCAAGGATCTGGTGCACACATTACCTCTTCCCAACTATCTGCTGCTAAAGCGCATCATTGAGCATCTCGAGCGCGTAACGGATTTTGAAGAGATCAATCACATGTACGCCACCAATCTGGCCATTGTGTTTGGACCAACGCTTGTACGCCCAGGGGGAGCATCGGCAAGTTCGTTTGCGCGGTCGATGAAGAACTTGGGACATCAACAAGCGATAGTCAAGAATATGATCTTGCAGTATCATTGGCTGTTTGATGTCGAACAAGAAGGCGGCCGCGAGGATGATAATGACAATGAGCAAGAAGGACAGAAGGATGGAGAGGAGGCTGGGGAAGAGAATAGAGAAGGAGGTGCTGAAGAAGACCTCACAGATAATGAAGTGTATGAAGAAGAAGAAGGCACGGAAGTATTCGATGCTGAAGAATACGAGGATGGACACGGTGATCTATTTAGATCAGATGCCGGCGTCTTCCAACTTCGGCTACCCCAGCGCCGCCAGGTCACCAACGATCAACTCGCGCTGGCCGACCTAAGTATGGCACAGCCTGTGACCGACACGACCGGCGAGAAGCTGGCCCGCGACCAGCGGCGTCGCACAGTCATCTTTGGGTAAGAAGAGACAATAAAATTTCTTGTATTTTGAGTACAAATTTCATCATAAACTACCCCAAAATAAACTTTTAGTGGCACCCCAACTGGGCATGGCGGGGGGTGATAAAAAAAATACATGGCTCAAAATCTGTACACATTCACTCATGCACACCATTGATGTCATTTATGAAGATCCAAACCTCATCATTGTGAACAAACCGTGAGTCATCAGTTCGGATTGGGCTATTTTCGTAGTTGCCACGATGTTATCACACTATGCACTGAGAGCACTGTAGTAACTTATCCACTCTGTATGGTCACGACATGTAGTCCTGATGTGGGTATTGACGGCGCGGTTGAGCCCACTGTTCACTCGTTACTAGCACAACGATATCCCGGCGAGACACTGCGCAATGTCCATCAGTTGGATCATGCGACCTCGGGATGCTACTGCCTCGCACGGACCCCAGAGATGGCGCGGCGACTATCAAAACTATTTGAGAGACGCAAAGTTGAAAAGACATACCTTGCGCTTGTACATGGGTGGGTGGCGACAGACAGTGGCGACAATGATCCAAAGAACAGGGCGAGTGGTGGAAGATGTGCGTCCCAGCCACTGCCCTCGACCATGACGGAAAGAGTGGGCAAAGTGAAACTCAACAGAGTGGTCGGGTTTGTAGCGTTGCAAAGAATGCGACCACCCGTGTCCAGGTCGTACATCGTGGTTATTTAACTGCACGAGCATTCGATATCCATGATGACCCATGTCGAATCCCGACCTTGCCTAGTTCGATGACATCGGAGCTCATTCCGCGTGGAACCACGGACAACCGATACTGGCTCGCCCCCTCAAGTGAGAAAAACAATGAACACGAAGACAGACGGATCAAGGCGACATTGGTCATGCTGATGCCATTGACCGGTCGTCGACACCAGCTTCGTGTCCACATGCAGCATATTGGACACCCAATCATTGGTGATTTTCATTATGAAGTACCAATGTCGCCAACAAGCCGTATGATGCTGCATTCATGGCGGATCGGATTTCCAATGCCTGGATATAATCGTTCATTGTCGCCTTCATCGTCTTCTTTTGCACCGAAGAACAGCATCAGTGGATGCCATGAAAAGAATAGCCTAGATATACAGCAGCAACGTGAGGGTATATTTGTAGAATGTCCTCATCCGTTTCACGACTTTCTTCAGGTTGTTCCCACATGATCACTGCTGATGTGCGAATCAACTACTATTAAATTAGAGTGCACACAGCGGTTGGATACGCATTCTTGAACAGGCCAAACGTTGTGTTCCTTATCTGGAAGAGACAAGGAGAAAGTACCATACTTTTTTGTTTGTCAAGAGTGATGTCCCCTGAAAATCTTTCACTCTTTCTATCAGTTCACTTTCTCTGCTCGCTCGATATTCGTATCTCATCCTCTGCACGCAGTTTCCCTCCCACATCCTTTTTTACTATTCCTCCCGTTGTTTGGTGGGGCATTCAACAAAGGGTAGTTACTCGAGTTCGAGGTGGTTAGGGGTCAAAAAGACGAGGGGAAAGGGCGATGAATCCTCACGATTCACGATTCAGGAGCTTGAAAGTGTTTCGCGTAAGGGGTACCTCCTCTTTGACGTTGTAGTCTATATTCCTTCTTCCCTGCTGAGAACGATACAGTCCAGATCATCGACCGCTTTGAGTGCCCTAAAAGAATGGAACCCTTTCTCAAACGTGGCTCGAGAAGACTTGTTTTTGTTTCCCTCTACTAACTGAAGATGTGCATAGGCTGCCTTTTCTCTTTTTCATCACTCACACCCAAATACAGCATAGGCAGCACCATGCAAGTCAAGCAAATTCTAATCATCCATCCCCTTGCTTTTTTTTACTCTGCTCTTTCCATATGCTCACTGGTCGACTCCTTTGACTAACAACTAATCCTGGTTTTTATTTTTTCAGTTCATGGACATGGACTGCCTGCCCTGTAAATCTTCAACTTTTCGTGTGCTTATTTCTTCCACCTCCTGAATTCCTTGCTAGGCTTACCATACTGGGACTGAAGGATAGCAGACTTCTCACGCTCACTAAACAACCCCGGAGGGGGGCTATTCTTGCCATAATCGACGAGTGCTCCACCGTTTCCACTGTGCGAGTGACAAAATACGCGCAACAAGTTTACTTGTTCTGGTAATCCTCAAAACACACCATTGTTGTTTAGGCAAGTGCCTCTCTCATGGTTCAAATGGCAGCCTCGTGTTGACTATTGCATAGTATCTTGCTGCTGACAGACTAGCTGACAGACTGCTCAAGTCCTTGCCCCTTTCTCGTTACAGTCTGTCTTGCATCCATTGGCCTTAGGAGATAACACCCGTTAAGTCCTTATTGTATGACTCCACCTCTGAGTTGAATTGAAGTTGTCATTCTCTCATTTCATTTGCATGACACATGTCCATGCGCCAGGCAAACCAACTTTCCCTCTGACCTGCGTGCTCCCCTTCCTACTCTCTCTTTTAGTGTGGCCCTCTGCACATTCTTTCCCTCTCCCCTCCCCTCACCTCCCTACACCCCAGATAGCTGTCCTTGAGTGGTGTTGCTCTTCTCAGTCCAGACCCTCAGTCATACACAGCTGGCCATCACTTTTTGTGCAACAGGAATTAACCTTAATATAGTCAGGTCTCACCGCTTAACGCTGCCCCAGCGGAAGTGTTTCCTAGTGTTGGCGTCTCCAGCTCACGCATCCTCTACATTCAACCTCAAGCCTGTGCGCCACTCTTATGACCCCACACTCTTCTCCGCTTCCATCCGGATCACCCTTTCAACATACCTTAGGCATGTCTCCACGCTATATATTTTCATGTCAATCCCAGGATAGGCGGGGTTCCAACTCCTCCATACCGGATGCACACTTCCCAGCGTGTCGCCTGCGGAGACTATTGCTATGCGCCCTTGCCATTTCACTAAAGATCCTTCCAGTGTCTGGTGGAGCTGCAGAATCCGTACCACCAGTGAATCATCTACCAGAACTAGTCAACCGTGGTGTAAATAGCGCTAATACCCATGGCGCTATGAACAAAGGGGCCGTTACACCATGGACATCGTCCCTTCTCCATGACAGTGGCGGAGAAATTAGCCATGATGGAGCACCAGTCGATTTGAGTCAACTTGGTCAGATTGCTATTCTCGGCCAATTTGATGCTTTAACGCCTGTGCTGGCAGAACGGCAACAAAACTCGTACATGCCGGCTTCATTTTCAATTGTCGAAATTGACACGATCCAACCACCATCGCCAAACAGTAACAACGGCAGCTCCACTATAGTACATATCGACCCATTCTCAACCTATGATTCGTCTTCAGAGACACTACCGCCAATGACGGTCCCAATCTTGTTAGCCAGCTTTTCGATGGGTAATCTTACGGATCAGGAAAAGGCTGAATGGGGTATCAAGGCAACCTGTACACTCAGTCAAGCACCACACCAGATTTACGTTGCAGGCCATTTTTCAGAGTTCCCTTCCAACCCACCACGCAACAAGGGAAATGAAAGCGGCAGCGGAAATATGCCATTTTTTCCTTCTGCAGCCAGTCCACATACCCGAGAGTTCGACCACACCAGCTTTGTCGAGAACCATGGGCTGAATAACATTGGTGTGTACGATACCCGCCTGAAGCGATTCTTTTCGCTTGATCAGGGACTAGACGGCCCAGTGTACGACTTGTACTGCGATTCGGACGACAATGCCGTTTATGCTGTAGGAGAGTTCTTTGCACCTTTGGGGCTACGAGGATCACAACAACAACCAGGATCCACATCTGCTTATTCTACGCCTGCTGGAGCACCAGGATCCACAAATGGCGACTTTATGATGAGTACGGCACCTCCACACTATGGACAACTTGGGGCGTTCGGCGGTGGCGTTGCAGTGTGGAAAAACGGTAGTCCATCCAACCAACAAAGCCACTTGCGGTATCCCAACTCTATCCCAGGCATGTGGATAGCCTTGCCCTTCAAAGGTGTGAACGGCGTTCTTCGAACAATCACGCGTGATAATCAGGGATATTTTTACTTTGGAGGCTTGTTTGATACTACTACAGACGGCGAACAGACGAGTGCACCAGACACGCAACCTGTCAATTTGAATGGTGCGATGGTACGTTGCTTTATCGTTTAGTATCACAAACTTTACAAGGATCACAACATGGCTTCTTATTAAGACTGAATGATGTATTTTCTTTTTCCTTTTTCAATCAGATCACATCGGTAAATGGAGCTCCAGGAGATCAGGAAAGTAATATCGTATGCCAACACACCAAGCAACAACGAGCCAATTGGCTGATGCAGGATGATACCCCAGGATACTGGCGAATTGAGTTTCCATTTCACATTACACCCACGCTTCTCCGCCTATGGAATGTAAAACCAGGGCCAGGAGCAACAGTTCCATCCAAAGGCACACAGAATTTCCGCGTCTTGGCTATGCCTTCCAACCGGCCTGTCAACCTCAGCTTTGTAGATCCGATAACAATGATGACACAATACTGCGTCGAATGCACCTTGCTCCCTGATTGGGAAGCCTCTCAGGATTTTGTCATTGTTCGGCCGGAGTTGGTGCAAGGGCTACAGATCGATGTCTTGTCCTGGTATGGGTCTGGAGGAGGACTTGGCGGTTTTGAAGTATATCAGTCTGAGATCTTTGCGCGTGGAGCCGACAACTTTAACTTTCCCGACGACGTCTGCCTGACACCTAGCATGCTTACAAAGAATTCCACCAAAGCCAGTAGTACTGTTGTTGCTTCTTCGGCTGTGCCGAACAACGGTGATAGTCAAATGAGTAATCAGGAAGAGGTGAAGGCCTATGCAACGCACTCGGGTGCCGACTGGCGCACAGTTATGGCCCCTCACGGATGGCAGCATGTCATTGCAGCATCAGTTTCAGCACATGACGAATCCGAGCGCAACCAGGCTAAAGTTGACATGGTCCCATATCTCCAAGAGGCTGGACTATATGACGTGTATCTTTACACGCCACGCTGTGCGCCAACTTCACCAGTCCTGGAAGGCAATGTGTCATTTGCATGCGACATGAGAGGTTCGATAGATGTGAAGATGTATTTCCACAGCGATCAGGAAGCCATTAGTATCACGCTCTCACAAACGTCTTCGAAAGACACGGCCGAAAAGATCTACTCGGGCATGGTTGCAGCCTCGTCCAGTACTTTCCGACCACATATTGTGATCGGACCTTCGCTTTCAAAGTCTGGCGTCGGTGCTGGCACAGACCGCCAGACTGTGATTGTAGACTCGATTCAGTTTGTCAAGCAGGCGACGCTCGACGATGCCAATAGCTTGGTCCTCTATCGCCCACCTACTCAAACAGCCAGCCACTCAGAGCTGAAGCAAAACGCGAGTACTGTCTTTCATGGTATTGACGGGTCGAGTTGGCGAACACTCCCAAAACAGCTGCCATTTGGATCACTCATCCAGTCCATGGTGACTGTGGAAAATCAAGTGTTCATCGCAGGTTCGTTCGATCATTCATCCTACAGCAACATTGTTGTGTGGGACACCGATAAAGACGACTTTGTCCCCCTGGGCAGGGCGCCGATCAAAGACAGTTCTTCAGGGTTGAATGCGAATGTCTCTAGTATGGCGCTCTGGAATGACGAGCTCTATATTGCGGGGTCGTTCAATCAGGCTACTGATGGAGTGTTATATATTCCTCTCAGGGGTGGCCTTGCCCGGTATTCCATCACGACTCGCCAATGGACCGAGTTTGGCAATGTGACGGCGACGTTTCAGGCCGGAGCTCGATTCGAGGCGCTAGAGTTGTCGGCTGATGACCAACTGATTGTGCGAGGCAACATGAAATTCCTGAACGAGACCACATCTCGGTTGTTTGCCGTCTGGGACCTCCAACAGCAGCGATGGCTACGTGAAGACCAATTCGTTGATGCGGATGGGCAAACTCGAGCGAAGCATCCCTTTGGGCAAGTATCGGGCACGGTCAGTTACATGCATCGGTTCGGGCTCAAAAACTCTGCGCAGCAGCCGCGTACGCTTCTCATTGCAGGGCCTCTCAACTCGATCGACACCTTTCTCGTTGACAAGCCTAACCACATTGGGTGGTTGAACGTTCAAGGAGCTCTAGGAGCCACCAACCTTGTCAGCGATGATCTTACAGATCGCCGCGCCATCTCTGACCCCTCTCCCATCTCCGTGTACCCGCCGCCAGCGCCTGCGACTAACATCTCACCTGGCCCAGATGCCATGGAATTCGAACAAATCAACGCCGGAATTGTGTATTTTAATCGGGTCAAGCGTACGTGGCACACTGTCGTTGGTGGACGCCGGCAGGGGAACTGGGCAAATGCCGGCATTTTCTCGAGTGCCGAGAAGGAAACGACAACGCAAGTCAAGTCATTTAAGGGTTTGAATGGGATCCAGGAGTTACGACTTCAAGGAGAGATCCTGGCTCTTGGTCTACTCAAAAACAGCGAGGATGGTTCAAATGATCGTGCGTTGAACGACGACCGCGGCGATGGCGCAGACTTGCTGTTGCTCGGAGGCGCATTCCAATCCCTCGCGGCTGCTGGCGGGATGAGTGGACTAGCCATCTATGACTTGAAAAATGACCGGTTCGTTCATGACAATGTGCCGAGCGCGCGAGGTAACATAGAATACGTGTGACAAACTGTACAATGGATGGTAATGGCTGTGTATCAAACTGTGCCAGTCAATAGTACTCTTCACTCACGCTTTTTTTGCGGGTTGAATAGGCTTCGATGGAAACCCTGGTACTGTCAGAGTGATCAAGAGCCATCCCCGCAGCAAGTCTCTTGTGATAGCGGGCAGCTTTGAGGGCATTGGCAGGGATATTGACTGTCCCCTTGTCTGTTTGTGGGACCCATCAGTGGCGCGTACGGCGATTGACCGACACCGTGATATCAAGTCATCATTTAAAGCTTTCAGCCGAGGCGGGAGCAAGCAGTCTGTTCGCGGTGTCGTGAATGACTTTGCATTCGAGGATGACAAGAACATGCTGGTGGTCGGCGATCTGGTGATTGACGGCGTTGCTTGCGGCGCAGCTAGTTTTAACACTGATAGTTTGACGTGGACAACTTTTGGGTCGCTCGTCAAAGCCGATCCAAAGAGCTCATCGACCTCTGCTTCTGGCAGCAGTCACACTAATGGAACAAAGCCTACTCTACCGGTTGGCGACGATGTGTTATTTGGACCGCCAACAGCCGTTGCTCATGATTCGACTTTTCATCGCTTTTTTGTCGCTGGTAAAGACAGCTTTACTGGTGCAGCCTACTTTAAAAAGTGGACTGGCAAGCGCTTTATTCGCATCTGTAAGTGGCTCCTTCGAAAAGGAAAACAAGAGGTTACACACAAACTTGAGAAATCTATAATGCTTGAAAAAAGCGATACTGAATATCTTTTAATTTTACTTTCCTTGTTTCCCTAGCTGCCGAGTTTTTACCAACAAGCGAGGTTTATCAACTCGAATTGATGACTGCTTCCAGCAACGCACCAATTCGTGGTCCCCTGGGTACGGACGGCACCAAGGATTACGCTGATCTGTCACACATTGATGCTGCCAATGACAACTCTCCTCCTTTGGCACTAGCCCATGGTTCAGGCGCCGGAGGTAGGATTGCGCTTGCAAATTCTAACAAACAAGCGTTGGATCCAAGCGATACCACGCAAATCCTTGAACAAGGATATATCCTCCTAGTCTCTGGTAGCATTGCCTTGTCGCATGGCAGCGGACCCCAGAACGGAGGTCGGTCCTCATCCTGGTACCAAGAGGTCAGCGTGGCCTTCTTCGATGGCCAGTCTTGGTTCCCGTTCTTACAGAGCTCGCGCCCTGCGTCATTTTCTACCAAGGAAGCCGCCGAGCCCCTCGCCACCGAAGGAGACGGTCTGACTCCTTCGACAGGTGGCTTCAAGCGCGCAGCCGGATCTACATCAAAACCTTGGGAGTCAAGATCATTGACCAGCCACTATCGTCAGCCGGTCAATGCAGGTCTCCTACCACAACCGGCTCAAGCTCTTGCAAAATTCGTCGAGTCGAGCCAAGGCTCTGGTGTCAACCGTGGGGCACGTCGGCAAGGCGTTTTCCGCACACTCGCGTTCCAACACCTTCCTCGGATCATTGCTCGAGGTAAAGAAAAAAAATAACAGAGTACAAAATGATACAAAACATGACATATTTGTGGTGACATGTGGTTCCAGCATGCCTAACTCGAGTTCTTATTTTTACACGTTCGTCCCAAAATGAATAATAGAATATCTTGCGCTTCCGTATGTGATTCTCATCTCCATCGCCATTTCACTGGCACTGGTTCTTCTCATTGTGCTCTTTGGCTTTTTCTATGCCTGGCTCAAGCATCGACTCTCCAAGGACCCTGAGAATGTCACTTCATTTACTTTCACTCGCCCGCGCAGCCGCCCCGACTCTTCATTCATCGAAGAAGAGGCTGCGGCAGCCATGTTTGCAAACGGCAGTTATGGTGGACCTCCAAACTACATGCGCAATTCACACTACTCTGGCTCGAACGTGGGCGCCTGGTCGAACGCCACTGGTGCCTTCTTGGCCGGTGCAGCCGGCCCAGCAGTTCTTCGTCGGACGTCGTCAGCATCCAAGAAGGAAAAGACAGCAAACCTACAATCAGGAGGCTTCTTCTCAAGATTTGGACCTGGCAATGGCAGCGGTGATGCCAAGGGCAAGAAGCCCCATGGGAGCATGGCGAGCCTTGTGGCGTCGTTGAACCTTGCCGATGTGCTCGATCGTAAGCTCAATGCGTCCACATCGACTCATCACAGTGGTCCGGCCGG
>JAAAIY010000028.1:147878-162819 GCA_016098105.1 Actinomortierella wolfii
CGCTTGAATACTCTCGCTTTCCTCCCCCTATCAAGTTTATTGCTGCCGTGCAGCATGTACTTGACACACTTAGAGTTGATGAATCGATCCTGCAAATCCAGCTCGCGCGCCTCGTTCATGGCCTCCATTGCCTCCAATGGCTTGCCAGCGTGCTTCAAGATACGGCCCTTGGTCATGTACAGCTCCACCAGTGTTGGTGTGTGGGCAATTGCACGCTCAATGTACCCCAAGGCCTTGTCAGTCTTGCGTTGGTAGTCGTAGTGCTGAGCAATGTAGTACAGTGTCCAAAGCAGAGCAGTTGGTGGCTCCTTGTTGCCCGACGAAGAAGCCTCGGCGTCGAACCGTCCGTGCTTCATCAGTGCCTCCTCATAACCCAGAATCAACTTTTCGCAAGCCTGCTCCTTCTCCTTGTCGCTGTACAGCTTCTTGACGTTGACAAACAGTGATGGTACACCCTTACGCAGACTGTTACGGAAGTACTCATCCGCAACCTTCACGAATCGCTCGCCAGTCGCCACGCGCAATGGCAGACGCTTGGCCGCGTTCGATCGTGGGTAGGCCTTTTGGAGCTCGTCAAAGAGCGCCAAGATCTTTTCTTGCTCTTCTGCGCTTGGTGATTGCTGGGCAGGGTCGACATAAAGCTTCAAGCTCTTCTGGAGTCCCTCAATGTAGGCAAAGTTATCAGGGTTCTCCCGGATCAGGCCACGATAAATGGTCTCGGCCTCCGAATAGCGCTCCAGAGCCATCAGATACTTGGCACGCTTCTCCCGAACGGCGCGACGGTCGCACACGTGCTTCTCAATCGAGTCAAGATGGTCCAGTGCTGCCTGCATGTCACCTGACTCGTCCAAAATCGAGTTGTGGTAAAGCAACATCTCGCTGTGCTCATAGTCTGGCTTGCTGGGAATATCCTATTCATTTTGAAGAAAAAAATAATTAGAAATGAGGATGGCGGCAAAAGAATTTCGTACCAGTCAATTACAATGCTATAAAATGCTTGCTTGGATCTCGTTTCGGCTTAAATGAGAACGATATCAAGCTCAAATGACAAGCAGAAAAAAAGGTAGGAGCCGTTATTGTAATTCCTTACCTTCAGGGAATCCTCGTACGCAGTCAGAACCTTGACAGCCAGGTCGTATTTGCCCATCATGTGGTAGGCAATGGCGAGACCGATCCAGTACATTCTGTTCTGAGGACGGAGTTCCAACAGCTGGTGGCGAGTGTCCTGTTAGAAATGATAGAATATGGTTGAATGTTTTTGCTGTTTTAGCCTTTCGAATATTGTCTTTGTTGACATCATGTTGTTCCGAACATAATAATCATCATCCTCGTGTCCCGTTGTCTCCTCTATTTCTTCACATACAACATAGGCCTCGTAGTTGCGCAACTGCATCTGCAAAAGAGAGTAGTCGCGAAGGATTTGCATGTTGTCCTATAAGTTTTTGAAAATGAATACAGTATAATCTCAGTATCAGACTCGAAATAAGAGATTTAAGACTTTGATGCATCATTTTTGACGAGTGTCTTGGTTCATGGTGTGGATGTAGCCTATTTTCTAAATGCATACCTTGTCGATCCTAAGAGCCTGGGTGTAGCACTTGAGAGCTTCCTCATAGTTCTTGTCTGCACGGTAGAGCAAGCCAAAAACATGCCAGCCTAGATGTATTTTTTTGGATGTTGAATGTACATGTTGGGTAAGTTGTCTGTGCACGTTTTGCAGGAGGGTCAGGCTTGGGCTCTTGGGAGCGTTCACTAAAGGACCGAAAAAGAGTTTTCCCTACAGATGTGACTCTTGAGATCATAGCGAAGACCCTTCTTGACAAACTCGTAAGCCTCCTCCTTCTTGTCCAGATGGCTATAGAACAAGCCCTTCATAGCCATGGTTTCTAGAGCAGGAATAACAAGAAAAAAAAACGAAAGAATAAGGGAGCAGGTGAGAAAAGAGGTGATTGATATTCTTGGTCAGATAGTCTTTACACAGCCCCCAAGATGGCACGCGTTCTCTATCAATAATTTGACAATAATGTGGTCATACCGCCATGCTCAGGAAACTTTTTCAGAATTTGCTCGGCGCCCTTCAAGCCCTTCTTGTACTGCTTGAGTTCATAAAATTTCTATAGACACCAGAACAGGTAAAGGAAATTGTTTGTTAGCTATCAAAGTACCTCGTGATTTTTTCCCAGACAGTTGGATCAGTCGTGTGAGTGGAGACAGCAATGTCTAATGGCTTTACCAGAATCTGCTTAAACAGATTGGCTTCTTTCTGAGGCAGATCTCTCATACTGATGTTGCACTATTGCATTCAGAGAGAAAACAGAGGCGCGTAAAATGTAACGAGCATTGTCAGCATGGACAGTTCGTGTTTAAGACGACAGAATGAACGAAGCTGATCAGGTGGAGAAGCCCCTGAAAACGTCAACAAGGTGTAAAGGGTTTTCCCGAGCAGGTATTGTTGCAGGAGAACAAGGTTGAAGTCCATGAGGCTGACATGCTTCTTTTCGCGAGAGTATAACCAAGTATACCTTTCTAGCCGAGGGCACAGAGAGGATTGAATGGAGTAACCAAGTGCGTACACTGAAGTTGATGCACGAACAAGCATACGGCTCTTTTTCTTTTTTTTTTCTCCGCATCAAAGAGGGGGCGAGAAAAAAAAGATTCGTCACCGAATAGAGTTGATCGTAAACACGACACAATTTTTTTTATCCTTCTAGGCACATCGGTGATCGATCGCTGTCAGGATAGTTGGTGGACACTTTGTTACAGGTGTGGGGAGTGGGAGGGATGAGCATGATATGGGTAAGCATCCAGACTCTACCGTACCCCCCCTTCCCCCTCACTTCATTTTTCCCGAAACACATTTCCGCTCCTTCTGCTTATTTGTTTCCATGCTTTCCTTCTTCTACTCCCTATCCTTTCGTGCACCGTCATCTGCTTTGCATAGATTTTGCCCCCATTCCCGTTGTTGATTGCCTGCCTTAATCACCTTCTCTTTGTTCACCCACATCATGCTGTTGTAAACACAGATAAATACAAACTGCCATGACAAGTTTGCAAGACTCAGCTACAATATACTGTTTGTTTGAATACACAATATTATTAGATTGCAACAACTACAAAATAAAAAGGATCATCCAATTATGCTTCCCGTGAAAGCATCGTGCTCCATCGTGCGATCCGGACACTAGCCCGCTTGATTGCCTTGCTGGCAGTGTTATTCGATAAGCGATATTGGAGTTTGCCTCCCGACTTGTTCTTCTTCTTCTCCTTGTCGGCAGTATGTGGTCGTTCTTGTGTAATCGTGTGCTCCGTTGTCGTCGGCGACACAGGATCTTCAGGCGCTGTCACAGCCGCCATCCGTTGGCCATGATGCAAACCTTCTATTTGCAGTGACGACGATGAAGAGGAAGACGGCGAGCCCATGCGCATATTGCGCAACGCATCGAGATCTTGCATGTCTAGTGATACTGTGTTGCGATAGGCATGTACATCTCGCTCTCGCTGGCGTGGAGTCTCTTGCAGTTGCTGCTGCTTGGCGTGGTGATGACGAGCATCATCGGTATCGTGCTCTCCATCTCTCTCTTCATCGCTGTGGTTTGCACGCTCATACTGCATTCCTTCCTCTTCAGTCATGGTCATGCTTGGGTAAAGCATGCACGACTGACGACGAGAGTTCAGCGATGCTCTACCATGACTGCCACGTCTTGCAGGTGGAGGCTTCTGCAACTGAAAATCGCTCATGGATGACCGAAATTCATCCTCCGAGTGCGTGCGTCTGCCGCCACCCGCTCGTCGGGCTGTGTTGGGCTGCTGTTGAACGGCACCACTGACACTGCCAGGGGCCGACTCGAGGTTTTCAGTCGGCTCGCTCCCACCATTGCCACCAGGGCTGGCGGGATTGTTGTTGCTATGGCTCTCCTTGAAAAGTGCCTGCTTAAAGTTGGGAACACCCATGGATGCATGTCGGCGCGCAACTTCCTTTTCGTCATAGACCGGCTTGCTCTTGGGTGATGGCGTTGCAGCCCCGGAAGAAGTCTGATTCTGTTGCTGCTGGCTATACGTGCTGTGGCTGTTGTGTGTGCTCGTCGAGTTGGTCGTGCCCTGGCGCGACCGTGCAGCAACAGCGGCAGCAGCGGCAGCCGTGACACCAGTCGGTGGCGATGAAGGCGTAGAAGACGATGCATTGGCATCCTTGGGCTGAAGACTCTGCAACAACTCTTCTTCATCATTTCCATCACCTTCCTCCTCATCCTCCTCATCCTCCTCATCATCACTTTCATCAACTTCCTCTTCGTCGTCATACACGCTGTGGGGTCGGTCGCGCATCTGGGCCTTGGTTAGGTCGACGGAGACCTTCATGCGGGGCGAACTAGCCATCTTTCGGAGAACTTCAATAAAGCGTTCGACTGCCTCGTCCGTGATTTGGTAGTGGAGCACGATGCGAGCTGCGCATCCGCTGCCACTGATCTTGATACCTTCCTTTGCCAGTTCGGCCATGAGTTCATCGACGGTAAAGCCAGCATCTGTAGTATCGACCCAAACCATGTTGGTCTCGACAGGGTTGGTGATCTTGCAGCCAATCTGCAAGAACACGCGCTCGAGCCATTTGGCCTGTCGGTGAGTGTCTTCCATCGTCGGCCAGTTGTTCTTAATGCCCCACAGTGCTGCCTCGGCCAAGAACCCGGCCTGACGCCAGCCACCGCCAAAGAGCAGCCTAAAGTGCCTGGCCTTTTTGATCACAGCTGCACTGCCCACGAGAATGGATCCAATTGGGGCACCGATGCCCTTGGACAGACACAGCGAGACACTGTCAAAGTGCGAGCAATACTCCTTCATTGAGATGCCTGTCGCCATCGATGCATGCCACAGCCGTGCACCATCAAGATGAAGCTTGATTCCATGCTCACGTGTCAGCGCTCGGATTCGCTCCATCTCCTCGATCGGCATGATGGTGCCGTTCAAGGTGTTTTCGAGCGATACGACTCGTGTTGGTGCATAATGCACGTCAACATCTAGGACCATCTTCGATGCCACATCCTCAGCAGTCAAATACTTGCCGTTCGACGGCATAACGGGGTATACGGCTGCCTGTGAGTGAAACGAGATGCCACCGGCTTCGTAATTGAACACATGCGACCGAATATCAACCATCGCAGATTGCGGTGGGTTGCTCAGGTGAACGCGCAAAGCCAACTGATTAGTCTATAATTTTATGAAGAGATATGAAGATGTGAGACAACCAATATAGATAATCACAATAAAGATGTTGCGAACGGACCAATCTTTCTTTCCTTTACTTCAACCCCCACTCCATAGTGCAATAACGAAATTGCATTAACGGAAAAAGTGCTCGTGCAAAGAAAAAATAGGGGAAAAAAGCAAAGAATAGACATCGACTAATGCAACAGGGTCTTTCTTTCACCCTGTCAATCTTGTGTGACAATACAGAAAGAGACCATGGATCAAAGAATAAACAACCAATCGGTAATGCAAGTCCGCTTTTGTTTAATGCTGTGCAACCATACCATTGTGCCTGATGAACAGTAGAGGGCAGCCTCCTGTCCGCAGAGCGCTGCAACATAGCGCTCGAGCTTCTTGACTGAGTCGTCTTCATTGTACACATCGTCGCCAAGCGAGGATTTCATCATCGCCCTAAACATATCAGCCGTCGGGGCAGTTGCTGATGTAAATGTTTGAAGTCAAGGGACAAAACGTTAGAAGATCAAAATATATCATGCTAGGAGCGAGAAAATAATTACATTTTCGTGACAATTGGAATGTCCGATGAAGAGTAATATATGAGGAAAGAAGGGCATGAAATAGCTCTCCTTTCTCCCGATAGCTATTCCTCTGAAAGGGAGTGAGAACACAACCTGCGATCAGGACCAGGAGAAAAGGCTGGGAGGGGAAGGGGGAAGGGGAGGGGGGCACAAGGGATGGAGAAAAAATACGACAAACATTGGCATGAGAGTAGACTCTTTTAGAGTCCGGACTAGAGGTCAGGACCCCAAAAGGGGGTCAGGGAAAAAATTCAAGGATAGTTGGCATCCATGCAGGACAGAGAGAAATTGAGAGACGAAAAAGAGAGCGCGCAAGAACAAAAAAGGACATTGAGTGGGGGGGAACAGCCTTTCAGGAGGAACTGTTGTGTTCCTGAGCTAACGGAGTCGACCTGTGCCGAAGCAGAGGCGATAGGTGCACACACACAATACACAAATAAAGCCCACGCGGGGGGAAGGTGAGCAGAATCGCTATACGAAACGGCCCTTTCAAACCACCTCTTGTGTTCTCCCACAAACCGTCTCAAGTACCCCTCCCCCCAACGGTCTTCTTGCATGTTCTTGTCTTACCAGTATCACTCCGAAAATCAGAGTATGGCAGCGGGTTGCGTGCCTTGTGGTCCGTAGTACCAACGGTCATTCTGTTAAAACCGGATTAGAATTAAGTATGATAGAGTGGATAAGAGGAGGGTATAGGCGTCCTAATAAAAGAAACGCGGCGATGATTGGATATGTAATGTGAAGCTTTCAAGGCTTCAAAAAGAGAGATGCTTTCGATGGAGAGAGATCTTGCAAGTTTTGTGATATAGCAAAGTGTGATGCTGGCAGTAGAGAGATCGACAGTGGAATGTTTGCTGCAAAAAAAACACCTGGTGTGGATAATGGGTTGGGTGGTGGGTGCAGGGATTGTGGATAGGGGTTGAATGAATAAATGCAGTCGTGTGGAGGAGGTCTAGAGGTGGATGAATGAGGAGATGACTTGGTACGGTGTATGGCGGCGCGGAAATAGGATGGAAAGGTAAAACAACAGCTATGGTGTAGGAGAGGTAACAAAAGACAAGAAAACTAGAGAAAGTAAAGAAACGGCAGCGCGAATGGGGGATCGAGTAGGGAAGGAGAAAGGAAAGAGAGTGTGCAATCGTGCGGAGGGGGTGGGGGCATGAAGACGTTTAGGCCACCATTTATAAATCTTTTTGGGGCGTGCGGAGGGGTAGGTCTTACTGCAATCTGCAACAGTAGGCTCAACTACGGGGTGGAGGATCGTCGCAGTGACCCATTATTTCCAATGCCGTGCCTGAGGTGTGTGCCTGCTTCGCACCGAAATGCAAAATTGAGTGCATATAACAATGTATTCGCCAGGTAAGAGTGGGTGCTAAGATGGCATGACCGATGGCATGCCGTCTTTTTGTTTATGATGATTGTACTGATACCGTGGGCCGGCCGGATGCCTGTCATTCTGCTGGTCTGCCTGTGTATTTGTTATGCCTGCGTGTATGTGCTTGCCAGGCCATCTCGTCCAACTCGCCTAACCCCTCTCGTCCTCTGTTTTTCTCTGTCACTCCTAACGTCCTTTCTAATATCCTTCGCATTCACTATCCTATTTTTTACATTCTTAATGACTAGTCAATCCATCTTTTTTGTCCCTGTCTCTCTCTTTTGCTTGCTAAATTTCTCTCTCCTTCCTCCTTTGGGCCAACCATTTGTGTCATTCTTTATTGTCTATGGTTCCGTTTGTTTATTGCTGCAGTGTGTCCTTTTGTTATTTCTCAACAGTGTCGCATATCCCTAGATCCACTTTTCACTGCTGTATACATTGCTCCCCTTTCATCCACCCATTTCCACGCAGCAGTGGCTTGCCACCCCCCTTATGCCTCATTACTTGCATCACAACCGATGCTTCTTGTTCGTCGACACCTTCAACAGACAAAGCTATTTGTTGTTGAGCTGGTGAAGTACTGATACAAGGTGAACAGATGTTATCCCGTACACCCACTACAAGCAAACAGTGCTCGGCGCAGGGTTCTTCATCCACTTGTTCCCCTGCCTACCAGGCTTCTTGCCTCCCCATCCTAGGCCATGTCAGCTGCGTTCTGTTTAGTTTCCTACTAGACTGCGAATCTTATCTCCGCCCATGACTACCCGTGGGTAAACAGGGAGGGCTTAGAGTTGGACAAGTAAAGAAATACGCTATCTTCAACCTTACGCATTCTCTGTTCGGGCCCTACCATGGTCATCTTGTTAAGAAAATTAGCCTCAACCGCACAGTATTTCCTCTATGTTTGAAGAGACGATTCTTCATCTCACCATCTTTTTTCCCATCGTCTCGCCAGTTGGTCGGAGAAATACGTGTACCTCTTGCTGCACTATGCAATGTCACCATCGCCACAGCATCCACACCCTTGAACACCTCTGCGCATTCAGAATAAGAATCGGCTATGCTAGGGGATGTAAAGGAGAGAAAGAAGGGGGTGGATGGTGATGAGGCAGAAATATAGAATATAACAGCAATTGAATAGATATTGAATAAGTTTTGACAAATCGACCATAAACTACTTCAAATCATCTCGTCCTTAATCCTTTAAACCCTACCTTTGGTTCCTTCCAAGTTAAGCACGCTGTGGTGTTAATTGTCCCACTACCCCCCTATAATATGTGTCCCTCTTCACCGAGAAATGAACATGATCACTGCAATAGGGGTAAAGGCAATAAGAAGAAATGGAAATCCAATGGGTGGACAAAAGGTGTACCTTGTTCGGAGAATTCTAGGTTCCTGAGATTTCAAAAGGGCTTGTATCCCTTCGAAGAAGGAGACCACTGTCCTAGCCCTTCACACCCCTACCTTTTCAGCCTCTCTTTTTCCCTTTCGTTACTTCGTCCCCCTTATTCTTCCAAACACGAAGCAGCTCAAAAAAAACAAAAAGGCAGGTCGAACACGTTGGCTTTGAATGGTCTGATATTTCCTTGGGAACGCGACCCGCGTACACATAAAAAATCGTGGAGTCAAAGAGGTGTAGTATGATGAAGAAGGGCGGCAAATTGATCTTGTTACTTTCTTTCTGAGAGCGTGCTGACCTATCCCCTACATACCCCTGTACCCTGCCTTGATATATGGCTTTCGCGTATGGCAATAGGAAAGGCGCGTTTGATTTTTATTTCTTTCCCTCCCACCAGATGGAGAACATGCTAGACTTTGATCTATACCCCATCCACTTGTCGTTAGTAAGGTAAAAAAAAAAAAAAGGCACACGCCGAGGGAATAAAGACTTGCAGGAGGTGTACAGGAGGGGGTGGTTGTTGACGCCCTCGACAGGAGTAGGGCTGAGACTCTGCATCCTTCATTGCGTGGATGACAAAAATACGGCCTATCCTGCAAAAGGCGTGTGAAAAAAGAATGAGCGAGAGACCCATATAGGAAAGGGCATTGCACCCTGCTGTTCCTTGATCCTAAAACAGCCTTTCAGTGCTCATACTCGACATTTGTCAAGCTTTTTTATTGAAGGAGAAAGGATAGACCGATAGCTCATGGAGATTAACAGTGCACACATGCAAAGCATAAGCATGACAAGCGACCGGGCTTGGTCGCGTACATGCGGATGAGGAGGTATCAGTGACATTGTATGTCAGAAAGGGCGATCTAATGAACTAATAGGAGTTCTGGGCTTGTTACTTCAGGGTCAAAGGGCTATTCAGGAGACAAAGGCTGAGGAGAATTAGCCATGTTGCCCAGGATCTGTTAGTACATCGATCGAGAACAAGGGAGAAAAGCCAACGGTCTTATTTTCTCCTTGATGCTGACAACAGCTGCATCCAGCTTAATATTAACACGGACTACAAGCAAGTGTGTAAGTCTAGAGGAGCATCATAGCCTTGATACATATCACGCTAATGACGCTGAATGCTTTGATATAATGGCACTCGTAGTCGCCTAGGTTTCATTCTTAGTATAGCGATTTCATGTGTTTGACCGTCATTAATCGACCATACACTAAACCACCGCACACAATGTTTATCGATAGACAGATATTTTTGCTCTTTACGTTCATTCCAGTTGGTGGTTCCTGATGAACATCTTGTTATTTCTGAGGACAACCTCCTGGCTTCATTCAATTATTTAATGTTCCCCCGTGTTGCTGTGCTTTGAGTATTATATATAAATCTGCTACTGAGCTTCGGATACCACTCTGCCCGTCAACATGAGCAGTAAAGAACTACTAGAGTAGTCGTTCCGTGCACCAAAGAATGTCTTTGTCTCTTTCTTTCTTTGTTTGGTTGATAAGAGAGCCCAGGAAGGAGAGAACGAAGAATGTGCACTCCTGCGAGGTACCGCTCCTTACATTTGTTGTCATGTGTCTTGTATGAATTCTCAGGAGGCGGAGCATTTATACTAGGTCGCCTTGTTTGTCCGATGCATGCAGTGCCCTTCCCTACTATGAGAATAAAAAAGAGCTCTCTGTCTGTTGTTAATACGCGTGGGGACTATCTTTTTTTTCTTGTTCAAAAATACATTTTTTGCCGTTCGTTCTCTCCTGGTTCCTGGTGCCTGGAAGAGCATGAATTGACGCTTGAGAGCCAACGGCTTTTTTTTCTATTTCAGTTGCCTTCAAGTGACGCTCTTTCCTTTGCCTTTTTGTCTCCCTCACCTCCCAACTGGCCATGAAGGATCGAGGTTCAACTGTTTGTAACGTACCTTATCCCCTGTGAGAGTCGAGGAGCCACTGTTGAGTAAGAAGGAGAAGCACGGAGGTTGACTGGATGGATCCAGAACTATTCTTATTTTCCCCTGTATGCTTCTGTTAGGGAGCTACCATGCAGAATGTTGCATGAAGAGGGATTTTCCCGAAAAACAAAGAGAAAGAGAGTGTGAGAGAGAGAGCACATTTAGACATCAGGCAACTGTACTTCAAAACCTGACTTCACACCACAACTCTCTTTGATGTCGGTTGTTGCAACTCATCCTTTGCGCCATCTTTTAAGGGAGGGCAGGCATAATAATAATAAAAAAAGAGAAACCAATATCACAAGGGAATGGATGCTTGGAGTGTCTCCCTTCACCATCGACAAAAATGGAACGATATACAATCCAACATCAAACAACCCGTTCCTTGGGTGAAGAAGATTTTTTCGCAGATAGACTTTTGCTGGGCAAGCCAAGATAGTATGGGCAAAAAAATGATCAATAGGAACTGCGCATATTTGCGCGCAGATTATCCCTCACCAGGAAGAAAAAAAAAGGATGTGAGAAGGCGTGTTTTCCTCGAGGGCACATCGGCCATCATCCTCTGGACCTATGCGTAAAAAAGAAGGGGAAGGGACAAGGAGATGTAGATTGCCGACAACGGGTGTAGTTCGACTCTTGCAACATTGAATGATATCGTGTGAATAGAGAGAGAGAGAGAGAGAGTCTGCAAGAAAGTGTAACAGAACACACGGGAGGACAGGGCGAGAACACCGATCCATCCACAAAGGGCGCAAGTCGAGTCCCTAACCAGCGATCGATTGACCCCCCTCCTTTGGTGTACACAAAACTTATCGGTCCTCCTCTACCCCTTTCATCCCTTTACACAAACATCATTCTGAATGGAATTCTCACCCCTCCCCCTGTAGTTCTTCCAGCCTTGCTGTCTAGAAGGTGGCACTATGCGTGTTTCACGGATGCTTGCATTGGTCTTTTTCAAAGGCAAAATGAGGTGACGACATGGACACCTCAACTATAGGGGAATGGAAAGAAAAAGGGTGAGACCAGTTTTCTTTCTGGTACAAGTGTATGTAGCAGATATTAGAGGAGTGGTCTTCGACTTTATATCATTCATGTGAAATACAACCAAATCCTTCCTTTCTTTGTTGTCCCTTTGTGTGCCCACCACATTGAGAATAAGGATGGCAAGTTGAAGGTCTGTGTCCGGCACAAAAAAATATGCAGCTGTGTCACTCCATTACGAGTTGTGTCGATCCTTTGGGCAGCGATTTGCCAAATGGGACGTTATTCTATGGAAATTACGAATGCCTTGTTCCTCTTTGTATAAACAACAATACTGCTTTGTTATGTTGTAGTCCCTAAACGACAGAGATGCATGGGATACTAGATATCGGTTTTCCAGCAAAAAAAAATACCTACCGAGGGACTATTGCAATTTATTTGGGAGTGGTATTACAGAGCGGTAGTTTTTGTCCGAGTAGAAGCGCTGTTGACAAATAAGAATAGGCAAGAACCACGATTGGCTCTATGGTGACGCGTGAACACCAACGCATAGGAAGGCTGAGCTCAACAGAAGAGGCGATGACAGAAAGCAGTCCCAATGTTGTTTTGGGTGTCAGCATGGTTAAGACAACACTGACATGATTGCTCCTGCTCACCTCACATTCTCCACATCTCCCTTCTCTCACTCTCCACCATGACTGCAGGTAGGCCCTCTCTCCACACATCGCTCAAGCTCCTCTGCACCCAACACTGCATTACGACTCGCCTCCATCAATGATCGACATGACCTTCTTCCTCTCCTTTCACATTCGGCAGCATCTTGCTTTTTTGAGAAAGAGTTGCTCGTTCTCGCACAGACAGTCGTAGAACCAGTTGTACCAACTTGTACCCAACTCTACTCGAAAGCAGCGTGAATAAAAAAAAAACAAACAAACGCAGAGAATACACCCCTGCTTCACCACTCAACTAACTTCTCACATCCATTCTGCCTTTCATTATCTCCTTCCCTCCCCTTCAACCACTCTCTTTCAGCATCCTCGACGACAGCTCCTGCTTCGCCAACCCGCGGCGCCAACAAGCGAGCACGCTCGGTGCGCAAGTCCAGTTCGACCGAGTCGATGCAAATCGATAGCGGTGCTGGAGCTGAGTCGACTTCATTCCACCCACCAGGTCTTAAGAAGGCCAAGTCTGCTGTCAGCGAGATCAACCCCCATCCGTCGATCCGCGCTGTTCCCGGCCGTGTCTTTGTCTTTGGCACGGGCGATTGCGCTCAGCTTGGTCTGGGCGAGGATATTACATCACGCAAGAAGCCTACGCCTTTGGCTGCTTTGGATGATGAACAGATTGTCGACATTGCTGCGGGTGGAATGCATAACATGGCCTTGACGGCTGAAGGCAAGGTAATATAAATTTTTCTACTTTGCACATGCTTATTCGTATCGCTCTGTTCGTTAAGAGCTGCGCCTTTATGAATGCCCATACTTACATAAAAAAACATCTCATGCATTCTATCTTTCTATGCAACGACATATAGCTCTGGTCGTGGGGTGTGAATGATCAAAAGACATTGGGTCGTAGCGGCGATGAATACACTCCTGCACCTGTTGAGGGACTGGATGATGTCAAGATTGTCAAGGTCGCATGCTCAGATTCTGTCACCGTTGCTCTGTCAGACAAGGGCGAGGTTTACACCTGGGGCACCTACCGTGTATGTTGTTGATGCTTCAGCTTCAATCACCTCAACAACGAAATGCGATAGAGAAAGCTTTTCCAAAGGACGACTTTTCCAATTGTGCTATTCCTAACCATCACACCTTTTTTTTTGTGTTCTTTTTGGGCACACCACTTTTCAAAAATAACAGAGCGCTGAGGGCATTCTCGGTCACTCCAAGGACGCCGAAGTGCAGGAGAAGCCAACCATTGTACCAGGATTGGACAAGGTGTTCATTGTCGACATTGCAACAGGCACCGACCACGTTTTGGCGCTGTCGTCGACGGGTCTTGTCTATAGCTGGGGCAACGGTCAGCAAGGTCAGCTTGGTCGTCGCATCATCCCGCGCCGCATGCTGAATGGACTGAGCCCCGAGAAGGTCGATGGCATTAAAGATAAGGTGCGTGTTGGTGCTGGCTCGTATCACTCGTTTGCTATCGATCAGGATGGCAAATCATATGGCTGGGGCCTGAACAACTATGGCCAGGCTGGTCAGGAGTCTCCCAAGGTCGACGTGGTGCCAAGCATCGAGCCCATTGCCGGATTGAAGGATCTGGACATGAAGGATATCCAAGGAGGCGAACACCACTCCGTGGCACTGACCAAGGACGGAAAGGTCTACACCTGGGGACGCTCAGACAGCCATCAGCTCGGTTTGGGTTACGTATCAGAGCCACCCAAGGAAGACGGCACGGCAGCCGTCCCAGAGGAAGATGCATCACTGAGCACAGGACACAAGAAGGCTATCCGCCACCCCACACTTGTGCCTGGGCTGAACAACATTGACGCCATCTCTGTCGGTTCCAACCATACACTGGCTCTGACACGGACGGGTGAGGTCTATGCCTGGGGATTCGGTGAGATGTTGGCCTGCGGAAACGGCGAAGAAGACGACGTTCCTACACCGCTGAAACTTACTGGTCAGAAGATTGAGGGCCACCGTGTCATTGCCATTGCTGCTGGTGGTCAGCACTCGATGATCTTGGCTGTCAAGGAGGTCTAAATGGAACATTTTTTTCCAAGGAAGGCATGAACAAATAAGCGAGGAAGGGATCCATATAACTACATGCATGCTTTTTTTTATCCACCCACGAGAACTCCTTTCTTTTTCCCAACTTATTCCTCTCCTTTCCTTCAAATTTTCTTGATCTCTTGTAAGTAATACAAGAGCATTAACAATTATTTTCTACCTTTGACAAAAAAATAACAAATACATGAATAAAGGAACAAGTGTATATTATTTTCCTATTTATTTAGACATCTGCGAGTTCGGCAAAAAGATCATGTATTTGGATGCAGGAAAATAGTTATGGTGGAAATCTCGTGTTGGGTATTGGGCTGGTTTCCGTCCAAAAAGAGGACTCGACTCCTTTTAAAGCACGAGTTGTACGCAGAGTTATGGAAATGAAAAAGTATGTCAACATCACCATAACAAGTGAACAAAAGTCAGATCAACGGCATGCTTGTCAAGGGAGGTACCTTGGAAGGGAGATAAAGGATAAAGGATCCAGCTGGATTTGTTCCAGGGTTGGGGCTTGATTTATTTTTTTCCAAGCCGGCGAGTCAACAGATCAAGGTTTTTTTTTGCATTGGCATTCCCTTGATTCGCTGATTTGCTATACCATGATATTGCTTCGGCATAGTCTTGAGTGACTCCCTGGCCCTGTTCATACATAAGACCAAGGGTGAATCGTGCATGGGCATGACCTTGGTCTGCTGCCTTGCGATACCATGATGCTGCCACGGAGTAATCTC
>JAAAIY010000280.1:3415-18686 GCA_016098105.1 Actinomortierella wolfii
TAAAGGTCATGTTCTCATTCCAACATTCTTGGTCCTCAAAAACGCCACGGTTGCTTCTAACAATGATGCTTGTCTCAACAAACTCTTAGGCTGTTTAGGAGGCCTTCTCTTGCGATGTCATTGCGTGGAACGTACACCTCCTCCTCGCCCCGAACTAGAAAAATGCCCTGTCCTAGAGCAGCGTGATATCGATTACGCCTTCCCAATCCGCATTTGGCCTTCAACCGATCAGATTTTTGTAGATAGCACCTCGACTGCATCGATCAGCATACATAACGGGCAGACTATGTTCATACCGTATACAGAGCCATCGCCGATACCACTACTTCCACAACAGCAGTCGCAGCAGAGCCATCCGATACACTTTCGGGAACAGCAGCAACTTCAAGTGTACAACGATCTAGCACAACAGGATAATGAGGACAGTACTTACATAGAAAAACAGGCGACGTTGACTCAGTCACCATCGTATACATCGTTTACTTGTGTGGGCAAATTGCTCGACGCCTCGCAGACAAGTCCTCGTACAGAGGTGCCAGCTTTGGGCAGGATCTTTCAGTACTATTCATATGGCAGCAATGGCGAAGGCAATATAGCACCATCCACTCCACTACCGACATGTCATGGCGCTGTTGATGGCTATTCGGTACATACCCCTCAGCCCCAATCAGATCAGACCATGGCGGGCGCTTCACCACTATCAGAGCCTCAATTGGCTGCAGATGAAAGTCCGAAAGAGGCCTGCGCCATTTGTCTTGATGAATACGAAACAAACGATCTGCTACGATTACTTCCTTGTGGCCACGAATATCATGTAGAGTGCATTGACCTTTGGCTGACTCATAAGTCAACACTCTGCCCTCTTTGCAAGCATGACTTGCTCAAGAACCTACCAGCGTCTACCATCCCCTCTATCGTTATTCGCTTAAGTGAAGACTAGAAAAAATGCCTTTAATCTCCTCCACTGTAATATAATAGTCTATAAACGCTCAATCACGACGAATGGATTCTAAATAATAAAGCTCACCCGTACAAAGTCAAACAACATTCTTTACCATCTGTTACCACGAGTAGTCGTTAAAGTCGCTACCTGAGGTCAGAAATCGGAGGATATATGCATAGTATAGATGCCTCCGCAGTAACTCATCTACAATATGGTAGTATGCATGGCATTACCACATATCTCTTCCCGTTAAGCTGCCCCAGTGATGGTATCCACTCATGACAACCAAGAGGACAAGCTGCTCATCCCGACCATCACATGGATAAATACAGGGCTGCCAAGCTAAAGATCCTTACCAAGATGCCTAATTCCTGATTCGTAGTGACTCTGAGACCTATACCAACCATCTGAGCTAAAGTTTGGTACAGCTGCCGCAGAAACGCTTGGAGTTGTGTGGCACCTCCCAATAGTATCATAGCTTTTACTCCATTGAGTCGTATCAGGAGACTTCATAGCATTTGCCTTATCTTGTGTGTGTATGTATATACACTACATGTTCGGCGACTTCACCCGCGCGTATTCTTGGTCATGATATCATTATCCATTTGGAGACTCCCTGTGAGCGTGCTACAATGACCTGTTTGTGTATGGAACCCGGTTTACTTTGCAATTACTTGACAGTTTCGGATACAATAAAAGTATTTTGTAGTAAGGAGTGTCATCACAGCCAGTCTTGCTTGGACTCGTATAGTATGGTGTTAATATATTCGATGAATGCGAAGGCAAGCAATCTACTGGCTGTGACTTACATGAAGTTGTCATGAACCTAATATCGACGAGTGTGTACCATCTTGCTCGCGATATCGTAATCAACAAAGGCATTGAACTTTTTTTTAGGTGATCCTGCGTTTCGTGTTGTCAGAGATATGTCGCGTATTATTCATCAAGCTACGATCGCTATGAAGAAAGGCCATGGGCGATGTGCGGTCACGACTTGGACTGAACCTGCGTCTGCTGCTACCAGTCACCGCTACTGATGAAGTAGAGGTCATGGGCTCAAGCAACCTTTTACAAGCTTATTTCATTAAGAGAAAATGCTCCTTCGCTATTGGTAACAGCTAAATCTGATCGTCTCCTCTCCCTTCACGCTTGTTGTAGTAACGAGATCAGCCTACTATAGATGCGACTCCGGGCACTACTTGAAGGACAAATAGAAAATTGCCTCGGAAGGGTGAAGCGCGAAGGGAAACACATGTCTTATCCTTCCTTCTGAAAGGGTTGATCGAATTTTCCTATCTGCTCCACTGGTCTGGGCCAGTAGTGAGCGTATCCAAAGTGTCTAGGACATCCTTCAATGTAGTTCATTCCGACTCGAGGAGGAGCACATGGCGAGTGGAGTAACAACCAGACACGAAACATATGCAAATTAAAGCTTGACGTGTTGAATGATTTTTGACCATTTCAATTTCCTCCCCTTTTTCTTCTCAAATAGGCTCTTAACTGTTCTCCTTTTAAGCTGATTCGCAAAAACTAGGGGGACAAACTGTAGATTCAAAACGGTAACGGCCAAAGGGAGTTTGGAGCTTTTGTTTAATAGGATGTCCCATAGTATTTTGAATGTTCCAACAATTACTATGGAGTACAACTATCTGAAGACCTGAAACTTCTAGATGCAATGCTGAGCTGATGTGATGTGGGGACCACCGAGGGTCAAAGTTCAACTCAATACAGCCATGTTTGTCGAATGGACTCTTGTTGGCGAGCATCAGAACGAGAAGCCCCCTTTGTTACTTGACATGCTATGGTTTTTACTAGCTAGTTTGCAGATTTTCCTTTTATAAGGCACAGGTGGATTTCCTTGATCTACATTGTTCAAGTAGAAGCGAATATCACCCTATGTATACCCAATGAGAGTGGTGCACTCAGATTAAGGGAATGCTCTCGAACACATATAAACCAGTTGTTCGCGACTGTTTGGCGTTCTTTGAGTATACGCTTCTAGGGGGTGCTATAGTGGTATATCGGACTATTGACTTTTCCAAGACTAGTCCATTCATTATCTTTTCCCCCCGTCTCTCCTCTCCTCTCCTCTCCTCCATTCGTCAAATTTGCGTTATTCTATTCAACAATCACTTTATTTATTTCCGTCTTCGTTCCTGAAGGATCATGTCTTCATGAAGGGTATCTGGACGCAATGGCCATTGGTCAAACTTGAGCGACACCTCGTTGAATTGGGCTAGCGTCATCTCCTTGATCTTGACCTTGGGATCGAAGCTTAGTCGGCTGAGCAAGATTTCAGCTCCTGGCGCAAGTAGCCTATATAGAAATCAAAAAGGTTCCAAATAAAACAGACATTTTTGTTATGAGAATGACTCATCGAATCCACATCGTTGAAATGCAAACTACACAAAAGTTGCAAAAAAAAAGGAGGGCTACATACTTGATAGCTTTGTCCAACGGCTTTGATTTTTGAGCAAAGAGGTTCCGTAAGCAGTAATCAAACGTTTCGAATGAACCTAGAAAGTGAGGTTTACAGGTTAGTCGCAGAGTCGGATATTTTTTGTTCGACAACATAGTATCAGTTATTTTTTTGTTCGCCATTTGTACGCTTCCAAAAAAAGATTGCCCTACTCCTTCCCGTAGAAAATACATACTTTCCAGTACTGGCTTGGGGTGAGGGACGACGTGTAACAGATGGTAATCATACGGCAAATAGAAATGACTGATTCCTGGCTTGTAGAGAGTCTTCAGACTTACGGCTGCCTCGGTTGTCACTGCCAGTCGATGCCTCTGGGTCTCTCCGGGTTCTGCGCTGAGCTTTTTGATCATATCCTTGTAACAAAACAAATACATCTCGATCCTGCCCAATCTGAAAATACCATGTCGTTCAATGGACGACGTGATTAGATCTTGAAGCAGCTTTTCGCCATTGGTCGAGTGGGGGATCGAGCCTGCAATCGCCAACCCGGTATGAACATTGTCCCAGTTTTGTGGTTGAATATCTCGGAGAGGTCCTGTTTTCGGATCCAAAAGCACGTCGTCAACGGGTTCAAAGAACGGGTTGTGTTGGATCTGTTCAAGTCGGCCTTCCGAGGCGTCCTGCAGTGACTTGAGTGAGTCTTGGAAGGATGGATGTGGTTCAATTGTGACGACTTTGTTGGCTCCTCCCAGTAGCATTGATCGTGTCCATTGACCAGGCCCTATTTTCGCGTTGAACAATTTTTTTTAATGTCGTAGGAGCAACCATTTAATATCGGGACGAACGGTTCGGTACCCGGCACACCGTCACACGTTACTGTCCAATTGCACCATGAATAAACGCCTTTGACAGTGTCGTACCTGGTAGCAGCTCAAGGATAGTCCTAGCTGACTTTTCCTTGATATGCATCTCCGATGTAGCATACTCTAACAGGGTGGATCACCAGGGCAAAATGCCAGGAGCAAGGTTTTAGAGAGACTATTCAACACAATGTATGATCTGGAGAGCATTCCTCTGTTCTTGAGAACTATGTGATACCTGCTGCATCTTCACTCATAACAGAAACACGGAGTTGGCCCTTCGCTTTGGAGCCCTTAAATAGTGTAGGCCAAAGCTCAGGGGCAGCAACCTTTGGCAATGACTTTAGAAATGGCCGAACAGACATTGTTGCATCAATACTTCGGGAAAGTGTAAACAGCAATGCATTGTGGAAATAAAATACATTTAAAAAAAAAGAAAAAAAATTGTGACCACTTTATTGAGGTGATGGTGAAGAGGACTGGTCTCGGTCGTTGTTGTCAGCCATTGTCTCGCCTTTATCGTCGGAGTCCTCGCCTTCGGCGGCGGCGGGGCGGTTTTGATCAGTCTCGTCGTCTTCTTTCGCTTTGGGAGCTGCTGGTTGATCTGATTCGGTAGTAGCCGGCTCTTTTGCTTTTGCTGCCGCTTCCTTCGCCTTCCAGGCACGAGCCATCTCGAGCATCTTGAACATTGGCTTTTGAGTCTGATCGTCTGGGAAAATATAATCGTAGTATTCTTCCCATTGAACAGCGCCACCGGTAGCATCGCCCGACTCGACCTGTCGACGCTTCTTGACCGTCTTGGGCATCATATCTTGTACAGCCTTCAGGCTCTTCTCATCACCGCGCTGCTGTTCAAATTCCTTCCAAGCCTCCAGAATAATGACTCGTTCTTCCTTCAGCTCCTTTTCCTTCATCACCTGGTACGCCTTGCGGAACACCTCACGTGCTGCCTTGACAGGGTTCTCGCTTGGTGCATTGAGCTCAAACTGGGCATTGCTGATCCAGACCTTCACGTGCGATGTCTTCTCGAGCAATTGACGGTACAATGAGCGAGCATTTTCATACTCTCCTTCGCCTACTTCAAAATCAATGTAGGCCTTCCAGAGCAACTCGGGCATGTCCAGTTCTGGTTGATTAATCGCCAATTCGTAAATTGCACGTGCACGCGGAATGTCGTCCAGTTCTGTCTCCAATTCGGCAAACTTGATCCATGTCTGACAGTTGGACGGTGACCACTCCAAATACTTGGCGTACAAGGTTCGCATGCGCTCAATAGCACGCATCTCCATCTCCAGCTCAATATACCCCTTGAACAGACGGTCTTTGGGACACATTCCCAATGCCATTCCCAGCGTTTTCCGCGCCGTGTCAATGTCTTGCTGTCGAATTTCAAATTTGGCATACAATAACCAGATCTTGGCGAATGTGAACTGCTTATGGGGGATCAATCGGAGACATGCCTTGTACACTTCCCTTGTCCGCTCAATGTCCTGTCATGCCGAAAATCAAGAAGATCAAAAGGATATGATGCGTTAACAAGAGTGTTCTGATATCATTCTCATATAAAGTTTGTACATTCCAAGTTTTGAATCCCATACCTTAGCGTCGAGCTCTTCAAACAAGGCATATTTGATCCACAGGTAAATATAACGTCTCCACAGTCGCTTCTCTGGTGCCGGAGGAACCTGGGCAATGGCTCTCTCATAGACTTCCCGCACTCGTTCAATGTCGCCTGTGCTCTCCTCTAGTTTGCCATAGTCGAACCATGTATCATAATTCCTTGGATTGGCCTCCAGTTCCTGATAAGCGTGAACAAGAAAAAAATAGAACAAAGATGTTACATGGTTAGATGACAAACTTTTTGACTCTTCAGAGTCTCGTGAGATGGTGGTGTGTGTAAGAGAGAGATATATGACTGAGATGTTGTGGAACTGAAAATACTTACTGCTTCATATTGTAACCGTCGTTTGCCGATAACAACGTCCTCAATGCCCTCCTTATCGCCATACTGTTTTTCGAACTGAACGTATTGGTTATATAGCGCCTGGGACTTTGATCTTGGGATCCGTTCCAAAGCATACTTGTAGATGACACGTGCTCGCTCAATTTCCCGTTGACGTGCCTCAAATTTGGCGAAGGCAATGAACAGTCTTTGCTCCATTAATTCTTCGCCCAAGACTTCAATTGCCCTTGTGAAGATGTCGCGAGCCTTGTTAATGTCGCCCTCCCGTTCTTCAAATTCTGCCCACTTGATCCAGTTCTTGGGCTCTGGATGAACATGAACATAGCGTTCGTACAGGGCACGGGCACGCTCAAACTCGTGATAGCGCTTTTCAAATCTGATATACGCCATCCATGCATCCTCACTCGGTTCCCACTGCATCCAACGCTCAAAGATCTGACGGGCACGGGGTACTTCCTCCAACATCTCCTCCATGTAAGTATACTTCAGCCTAATGAAATGCAAAAAAATTAGATCAGTGTTAAATAGTCAGTTTCTCAAAGGAAAATAATAAAAGAAGCACCTGCACGAGTCTTCTTCGTCCTCGATCTTTAAACATAGATTTTAACACGTAAAAGTTGGCAAACCATACCAAAACTGATCCAGGCGTGGCAAAGTGGTAACAATGCGATCAAACAGGTTGCGCGCAAGAGCAATGTTCTTGTGCTTCATCTCCATCTCAACATATTTCAAATACACTGTGGGGTTCCGAGGGTCGACCTGCAAACAACGCTCGTAAACCGACCGAGCACGTTGCAATTCATCCTGACTCTCTTCCCATGCAGCGTACTTGAGCCACTCGCCAATATGGGTCCTGGAACGATGAACGCGGTCCTCAAACTCCTTGCGTTTCCGTCCACGATACTCCATCAACTCCTCATGATCCTGGATCGTCTGCTTGGGGACCTTGATGGCCACCTCCTGGCGCTCACGCGCCTCCCGCAGAATCTGCTCCGCCGAGATTTGGATGGGGGCAGGATTCTTGTTTTTGATCTAAGATGAGTAACAATGTCGGAAAAGCAGAGTGGGAGAATGGGTAAGTGACATTTTGCCCATGCAGAAAATTGACTTTTGAATTGCGGTTCCATGGAGAGTTGAAGAGCCATACCTTTGGGGCCACGTTCCGCTTGTCCATGGTGGGTGAAGCTTACACACACAAAAAAAGAAAAGTGAAAGTGTGTTAAAGTGCCTGAGACCGGCATATTTGCAGACGTATTACGTCACATTTTCATTTTTTAATTTAAATTTTGCTAAGTTTAGGATTCTCTAGGCTACGAGAACTTCAAAAATGTGATCCTTGCAGAGTATCGCACAAAGTCAGATCATGGGCGCCTTTGATGGGAGGCTTCGTGTGTGAAGACTCTGAGAACATTCTTCGCAGTCAAGGGATCAGAGTGTCTCCTGGTATTTGTATCGTGCATCCATTTTGACTTGATTTTTTTTTCTTGCCCAAAAAAAAAGACTGGTGATAGTTAAAGCAAAATAACTGTATAGCAAGTGGACAAATTTCCTATAAAGAGTATAAGCATCAAACCCTATCGCGCTTTATGGCATCGCAACAAGGGCGACAGGACTCGTTTATAAAACAGTTTGTTGGTCAAGGTAACCACCCAGATCTGGTGTATTCAGTAGTTATACTCGCGAGTGGAACTGAACAATAGTGTGCCCATCAACTAGCCATTGTTCTTAACGAATCAGGCATTTAGATCTCGACTACATGGACATCTGCGCGCCTCGATCAAGGGCAGATACTGTGAAAATTGCACTGTGGCGAGTACGCTTGCCTACACCGCTACTGTCTCCATCTTCAAAACAAAAAATTAGGAATACACGATAGAAACCAACACATTGAATCCAAACCTCCCTCCCAATCATCAAATTGTTATTACAATATGATCACGAGAGAAAGCCATTACGTATGTGCCAAGGATTGTCGTATGGCCTCCAACGAGATCTTGAGTATATGAGTACTTGACACGATTCTCCAATAGCTCAGTAACTGGACGTCTAAGGTCTTTTCATGAAAATAGAATGAAAAGGAGGGACTTGTATTTGATGCATATTGTACATATAAGGATAAATGAGCTGTCTGGAGGTAACAGCGAAAAAAGGATCTTGATGGGACGACTGACGGCTTTTTGAATTTGCGCAAAAGGAGCCTTCACAAGCACTGAGAAGCAGAGTCCATGTTCCGCACTCTAGCACTCTGTGCTTTTTCTTCCCAGTATTCCCATCCCCTGTTCATGTGAAAGAGTACTGAGGATGAAAAAAATAGCTTCGGTAAAGTTGGTCAAATTAAAGAGTGCTCTCCTCATCGTACTCAAATTCGCCCTTGGCCAACTCCTCCTGGAAGGTGTTGATGACATGTGCGCAAAGATCCGACAGATCATCCAAGCCCTTGAACATGGCGTCGATAGCTGTTGTCTTCTCTGAGGTCTGGATACGCAGGTTTGTCCGTGCCTCCGAAGGGTGAGGAATTGAGTATGAAGCAAAGTCCACCTCAGGGCTGCAATACAAGTCGAATAACATCATATACAAAGAGATGGAGAGAATGAGAGAAGAAGTGGGTTGATATATTGATCAGCAACTTGTTAAATACACGCATGAAGTGTAATGATCACGAGAACCTCATACTGGACGATTTGGAGCATACTTCTTCATAATCATCCATCGGAGAGCATTGCAAAGCGTGTGATCCTCGTCGGCAAGACAAAACGTGGCGTTCTGGGCGTCCAACGATCCGGGCAGCTATTTAGAACCGTTGCAAGTGTATCAAAATAAAGTAGGTCAATAGTGGCTCAGCAATCCATTCTCCACATGCATCAATGTCAATGCTGTAGGCTGGTTTCTTACAATTGTGACCTTGCCAGTGTCAATCTCTTCTTCAATGTTCATGTCAGCCATGTTGCTTGCTGGTGGAGTGATTATGAGAGAGATGTATATTTTTTTGCTTCTTTTTTTTTACACAGCCCCTCCCTCCAAACAGTGACTGCTGATGATGCTCTAATAGCTTTGAAATTTTATTTTTTCTTAGACATCTCGCGTCGTTTACGAACATTCTCAGCGCCAACTTGCTTCTTAGCAACAGTCTTGTTGGATCCTTTGTACTTGCGCGGGTCTTTGGTGCTCATACGGGTCTTGTCGCGGACACCCTCGCCACCTTCCCAAAATGCACTGGTCGGCTTGGAGCTCCTCACAGGGCTTTGACCACATTGGCAAGGTTTGTCACTGATGGGCTGTTCACGCGCACAGTTGCCACAAATCATGCGCTTGGCGAATTCGGCTTCATGGCTACTTTCCTTCTCGTCATGGCACAAATGGCAAGGGTATACTTTAGAACAACAGGGGAAGCGGAACCAGCGCCGAGATTTCTTGTAGTGTTCGCATGCTCCTTTCTTAGGGAGGGGTTCTCCAACCTTGATCGCCTCTTCGTACATGGTTGTAAGAGTACCACCTTTACCCTTCTTCTTCTTAAGCGGGAGCTGCTCAAGTGTCTGAGAATCGACTTGCAGCAAATCGCCAGGTGCGAGCTTGACAAATCGGACTTGACCCTCAAGGCTAAAGACGAGACGCAGGTGGCAGTTCCGACAGTTGGCAGTTGCAGACATGCCTCGCCCGACCTGCTGACGGAATCCAATAGCACCTCCTGGGACATCAGCACCGAGGACATGGTCGCAACCATCACAAGTCGGAACAAACGTGGAAGGCAAAATATCATAGGCTGTACATCCAGCAAGATCAAGATAGCCAAGAGTACGAGAGTTCATGTGTATAAAGTCAGGGCGGAAATGAGCACCAAGAGGCGACAGACATGTGTCACAGTTCTTCCAGATCTGTTTGTTCTTAGAGGCACTTTGGCGCTGGGTAGTCAAAGATGATGCGCCTCCAAGGTCGGATTCCATACTTGTAGCTGTAGAGCTGGCATCGTGCTGTTTGTCAGGCTTGAGGTTGGGGATGTCGATGAGAGATTTGCATCGATTACAGCGGACAAGGAGGTTAAGGAGGGTGCAATGAAGCAAAGATATATGCTCAAGAATAATATCAGGCATTCTAATCTCGACACCCCGCTTTATTGGCGTGGTGTCCTGCCTGGTGGCCAATGGTGATTCGTCATGATGATCACTTTCCACGTCATCTTCCTCCTCTTCACTGTCATCAGCAGAATAGATCGCTTCGTCGCCAGTGTCTTTTCCATCATCATCTTCGCTGCTTCTGTTATCGTCAGAGTCTTCGCTGGTGTGTGCACCATATTCTTCTTCTGGCCCAAAGTTGCGAGAGGGTGCTGGGATATGGTAAATCTTTCTTCCATGCTTAAAATCATTCTGTGTCGAGAATAGCGAGGACGACACACCGCCCTCGTTGAGGGTTGGGGAATGATCATGGGCTTTGGAGGGCGATGTCGACTCGTGTGTGATCTTCTTCTCCTCTTGCAGCTGCAGCTCCGCCAGTGACTCTGAAGGTGAGGGGGTGTTCACGGATGGCGAAGGCTCAGGGAGCAGCATGAAGTCTTTGAGGCTTCGATTGAGTTGACTTAGGTATTGGAAGAGCGACTGAGCTTGCGCTGGGGCCGATGCTACAATCTTTTCAAAACCCTTTTCGATATTGGCAATGCGCCAATCTTCCAGCTCCGGGTTAGCGCCATTGTAGCCGAGTTGAATCGAGCACGGTTCTAGAGGATACAGACTCGGGATGAGCATGTGGATCAGGAGAGGGCCTTCCAACTTTACTGGTAGCTGGGCAGCATTTGTTGGCTCAAGAGCAATCTCAACCGAAGTATCTGAAAGGACCTTCAGTGACCCACGGAACCGAGTTTGAAGCTGGGCGAGCTGTTGTTGGCGCTTTAGTGCTGCTTCTTGACGCTCACTAGGTGTCCAAGAAGGACGAGGGGGCTGTGTTGGTCTTGGGTGCGGTGTGGAAGATGATGGTGGCGGTGGTGGCTGAGCGATATTGGGTTGGGGGATAACTGCGGGGGAATCCGCAGTGTTGGCTCTCGAAAGGGTATTAGAGCTTGTGGAAGCGTGGCTCACGAAGCGGATAGTGGGTGCTGGAGGTTGCTGCAAGAGTGTCTCCATATTGACATCCAACCATGACAACTGAGCGAGCAAGGACTTGGCGGTAGTGATGGCTTTCCTAGCATGTTCAGCAAAGCCTTTTTCCAAGTTCCTATAGTAAGATCGATAGATGTTACATGAGTACATACAGAGTTTAGACTTTAGTGTGTAGGTAGTCTGGTGCCTGAATATACAATTGCACTGAATAGCTGTTTCTTACCGGGCGAAGCCTTTTGGGATATCATGATTCATGACTTCCAGCCAGGCCGGTTCCTTCGGATATGTGTTTGGTACATGAAGCTGGATCTCGAGAGCGTCGATCTCGTAAGGAAAGTCTGGATCTGTCGGCACCATCGACAGACGCCATACAGTCTCGTTGCTGGACTCTGCTGTCAAGTCTTTGAAGGTCGCGCTGGAGCCATAGCGGCTCTTGATCTGATTAAGCTCAAACTCACGCAGC
This sequence comes from Actinomortierella wolfii, assembly GCA_016098105.1. Lineage (NCBI taxonomy): Eukaryota > Fungi > Mortierellomycota > Mortierellomycetes > Mortierellales > Mortierellaceae > Actinomortierella > Actinomortierella wolfii. The sequence continues at coordinate 15,151 of JAAAIY010000280.1, forward strand.
TTTTTGCGTTGCTCCTCAGGGGAAAGAGTGTCTTTGATGCTACTAAGCGATTTTGGTAATGGCTTTCTGACTGGCACTCTTGCAGGATTGATCGGCCGTGATGCATGGGATTTTTGAGGCTGTCGTGTTGCAGAATGTTCCACAGAGGTAACAGAGTTAAGGCCAGCTTGTGGCGCTGACGGTGAAGAATCCATCGTGCTATCTTGGGTGGAAGCATTAGAGGGGGAGACGGAGGATTGCTGCCTGGCAGTAGCCTTGCTGGCCTGAGGTTGAGAACGCCTTTCGCGAGGGCGCGTGGATCGGTCATTGTGGGACAAGGCCACAGTGGACTGGGATGCGGGAACATGTGCAAATGTGCATTTGTCTCCATGGCGACAGCCCTGCGGTGTCGTAAAGAATGCGCATCGCTTTCTGTTTTGGCGCGGTGCATTGGTAGAGGGTTGTTCGGCCATGACGAGTTTGGTTCTAATGGAGGAGACCGAGAGAGGGAAAATATGTCAAAAGTGAAGGAGAAGAGGGGAGGGCTCTCATTAAATCTGCTGTCCAACCCAACCCAGCAACAAACAGGCGCAAACAGACAGGTATTGGAGCCAATAGCTCACCATCACTGTCGCTGTTTGCATGAAGGTGTGAGCACTTTCTGCAGCGTTCTCGTAACCCTTTTCTCACTTGTGGTGCTTTTGGGATTTCATTCTTCTCGGATCACTTCTTCATCTCTTACTTGAAGCATCCATCCTTCCATCAATCCATTCCTCCCTTCTTCCCTTTCTCACTCTCTCTTTCTCTCTCGCCTACCCCTCTATTCCTCCCTCCCTCCCTCTCTATTTGACTCTTTTGTGTTGACGACCCTCTCCAATAGCGTTTCCTATTACTCTTCCCCCTCCTCGCACTTTCGTATATTGGATATTGAATCACTCCCCTGATCGCCAAATTATCAATCACTGTGATTCTGTAGAAAAAAAAGGATGGATGCCCCTGCCGCTGCCCCTGCTGCAGTAGACAAGGCCGCACCGTCGCCCACTCCAAAGGTTGCCCCGGTACCAGCTGTGCCTTCTTCACAAGACACGTCGTCCAAGCCCTCACCCGCTACCGCCACCGCCACCGCCTCTTCCTCTTCTACCGAGTCAAAGAAGCCCACACCTGGCAGGCGCCACTCGACCCTCCATGGCCGCAACCACACAAACGGCAACAACAATAGCAACGACAGTAACAACAATCACAAGAATAGCGCCTCCAAGCCAGCGACGAACGGCAGCAGTGGTATCAAGGGCCGCAAAACTCAGCAGCAGATGGACGGCGATGATGCCAAGCGCGCTTCCGCCAATGCAAATGGAAAGACCGATGGTTCTCCCGCCGCGGTGGATGACTTGAAGAAACCTGCTTCGAAGCCACCTCGCCGAAGTCGCACCAATAGCAACGCCAGTACAAGCAGTAGCTCAGCAGCCAATGGTACTAGCCGCGTTGCCAATGGTTCGCTTGGGAACAAAAAGAACAACAACAATAGACAGCAACAGGGAGAGAAGAGGACCAGCAAGGCGCCCAACGGCAAGAACAATAACAGCAAGGATGCCTCTGTTGCCCAAGCCCAGGCATCGTCCACTCCCTCAGAAGTGGTGCTCCCTTTGTCTTCCCCCTCTACTGTTGGTGCTACCAATGAGACGGTGGCCACAACAGACAGTAATGTCAACAAACCAGGTGCAAGCAAAAAAAAGGGCAAAAATACCACCATCAGCAACGGCAAGAGCACCACCAACAAGAGAGGTGGTGACAAAGTCGAAAAGAATGGACAACAGCAGCAGCAACAACCACAAGAACAGCAACCGCAGCAGCAGCAGCAAGGCAAGAAGGAGGATCCTTCTTCTACGGCTCCTTCTACGCCCTCCTCCAAGAACAACAAAGTTGCTGCAGGCTCGTCTGCGACGGATGCGACCAAGAGTAGCAAGAGGCACAACGACAGAGGCACCCCCAAGAAGTCATCTATCAATGGACGTTCAAAGCAGCAGCAGCAACAACAACAACAGAAGAACGCACCTGGTACCACTGTGGCTCCAGTCTCTGTCAATGGTACGACCGAAAAACGTGGCCAAAGTGTGCTCCCGACACCTATCGACACAGCTTCTGCGTCAGTGACAGTATCGTCGCTGTCGTCGTCGTGCTCGTTCCTGACATCGTCGTCGTCTGTGTCGCCCGACTCACCACAAAGCCGCCGCCGCCCTTTTGACGACCTTAAGGAGGACGAGAACGAAGACGAGGAAGAGGATGAAAAGAGGGATACAATTTCGTCTCTCCCCTCCATCGCTTCTCTCGCCTCTTCTTCCTCCGCTTCTTCCTCTCTCTCTTCATCCATTCTTCCTACACTCCATCCCACCCCCTCGTCTTCTTCTTCCTCTTCTCATTTATCGTCAGCCTCCTTCCAGTCCACTGTCTCTATTTCCTCCTCATCGTCTCCTTCCTCCTCTCCCGCCCCACACTCCCCTGTCGCCGCTCCTTCCTCCCCCTCGCTCACGTCTTCTCTCCCGTCCGCACGCTCATCTCTCCCAAGCAAGATCAGCACCATCATGACTTCGCCATCGCATGTGCCACACTCATCTCCCTCCACCCCAACCTCACGCCGCTCATCCCAGCTGCCTCTCGGCGATAAGTTTGGTCGCGTCGGAGGATTGCCAACCGTCGATGAAAACGAACATCTCACCACCCGCCCTACCTCTTTCCAGCAAGGCTATCAGCCGCACCAAATGTACCAACACCAGCAACACCAGCAAACACTATCGGCATCGGCATCAGGTCCAGCTCTTGCTTCTGCTTCTGGCTCTCAGGCTGCAGGTGTTCAACGTGGTCATGTCCGCAGCAAGTCCATGAAGGAGCAGCTAGCTATATTTGACCAAGGTGGCGCCAAGGATGCCCCAAAGACTCTCCAGTCTCTGCAGGAGATCATCAGTAGCCTGAAGAGCCTACCTCCAGCCAATAGCAGTGCCAACGCTCACGCCTCTGCTACCACCAGCAGCAACAGTAGCAGCCACTTCTCGCAAGACACTGCGGCTACGTCTGGTCTCAATGTTGCGTCTCAGTCTCGCCACGAGAAGCGCCTGTCCATGTCATCGTTGCCTACGCGGACATCCTTGACACCAGCCGCACGAGAGTCTCCGTTCCCATCGACTACCACGACGCTGCACATTTCCCAGCCTCCCCGAGGCACATCCATCGAGAACGCGCTCCAATCGACAGTTGCCACACTCCGTCGCCTCTCTGTGTCGGACAACAAACGCCCTGCAGGTGTGGACCAGGTAAGCAAGCAGCAGCGTTCTGTTCTGTCCTTTTTGCTCTTGTGTTTGTGTTCCTTACATTCTCCTACTCGACCGATCTTCCTGTAAATCCCTGCCCCCCTCTCTTCCCGACCACCCATTTTCTCACTGTCATCATCGCCCCTTGCGGGTATGATGGAGTCCGTATTTGGGCCTCTCCTGAGCTATGCACAAAAAGCTTCTTTGGGAAGGGTGAGAGAAAGGCGGAGGGAAGGTGATTGTTTGCCATGTACA